>OX104060.1:79468667-79544766 GCA_944474145.2 Dicrocoelium dendriticum | reverse complement strand
GACTTTATTCGCTCCCAATCCGCAAACAGGTGTTTGATACTCGGGGATTTCAATCTACCGAAGTTTGCTGGGCGGATCTTTCTTGCAACTCGGCGAAAGGTACTTTTGGGGCAGATCTACTTGAGCTTACGCTGCAAGTACCGTTGCATCAGTTCGTGGACCTCCCCACTAGGTACATGGACGCCCAACTCCCGTCTATTTTGATCTAGTGTTTGCCAAGTCACTAGACTTCGTAGGGGACAGCACTTACAGCTCTCGCTTAGGTGCTAGTGATCATGTTTGTTTATGGTTCAGGTGTAGTCTGACCAGGCGTCACCAGAGCATTGCTAAGCCAGTTCCAAACATATGGCGTGCTAATTATCAGACAATGCGTACCAAGACTACTGGGATGCGTTGCGAAATCTCGGTGGTTGATACGGTTCAGACGGCCTGGGATAAATTTAAATCTTATCTCACGGAAGTGTCTACTTCCTACATCCCGCTTGCGAGGAGAAAGGAGACACGGGCGCGGCCGCCGTGGATAGATGCCACTGGCAAGCACCTGCTCTAGAAGCGTTCTAAGTGCTGGAGGACCTACCGTGCGGCTGCATCAGCTAGAACCTGTGATAGATACCGCGAGGCTAGAAATAGGTGTAAACAACACTTAAGGAAAGCTCGGCTGTTGTACGAAAATGAATTGGCTGATGGAGCTTTGGAAAATCCGAAGTAGTTCTTCGCTTATGTTAAGAGACGCTGTGGTTCAACTTCGGTAATCCCAACTTTGATGCGGGCCGATGGAACTCGTGCGTATGCGGACTCGGCTCGTGTAGTTGGGGAACAGTATGCAGGGGTTTTCGTACGTGAGGTCGCGTTGACTAGCCTTGAACTTGTCCCCAGAGTACCTGAGGGTTCTTATTTAGCTGAGTTTACTGTGGTGGAAGCGCAAGTCCTTAAACTGCTGCAAGAACTGAACCCTTCCAAAGCAGCTGGACCTGATACAATTCACCCGAAGCTTCTGCATGAGTTGACGTGGAACTGAGAGGACCGCTGACGATGATGTTTCTGAAATCACTTGACAGCTGTACATTACCTTCAGAATGGAAGGAGGCTGTCAACTGTCCTATCTTTAAAAATGGCGACAGGAGTCTGTAAGCCAATTACAGACTAGTTAGTCTGACTAGCGTCGTGGTCAAACTTCTTGAAAAGCTGGTGAGAGATTCGTTGGTATGTCACCTGAATAGATTTAATCAACTCAGTAGTGCACAACATGGATTCCGGAAGGGGTTTCCGTGTTTAACGAATTTGTTGGTTGCTCGTGAAGCTTGGACCGAGGCAGTGGACAATAGCCACGTGGTGGATGTGCTTTATGTAGACTTTTCGAAAGCATTTGATAAGGTACCCCACTTGAGGCTATCACAAAAGCTGAGGTCCTACGGCGCATCTGGTCGCGCCCTTCACTGGGTATCTGCGTTCTTGCGGGGTAGAAAGCAGTGTATACGTGTGGGTCGCAGCTTATCTTTTAGGCAAGCGGTCCTTAGCGGTGTCCCACTGGGCTCGGTCCTTGGACCGATGCTGTTCTCCATCTACGTAAACGATCTCCCTGGAGAGCCTGGGGTATCATCCCTATTGTTTGCTGATGCCCTTAAGCTCTGAAATGTTGTAAATGTTCCTGGGGTTTTGAGGTCACATAGCATGCACTGGACAGACTCTGGGACTGGTCTACTTTGTAGCTATTGCCCATAAATCAGGCTAAGTGTTCCGTCCTTCGTATAGGAGCAACTTTCCCGCCTTCGAGCTACGCACTCGGTGGGGTCGAACTCCACCTTGTCTCCAACCAGTATGACCTAGGTGTCGTTCATTCCTCGTCTTTGCATTCTGGTGACAACTGGAAGAAGGTCTCAAGTAGGGGTTTCAGAAGGTTGTGGTTAATACGGCGTTCTTTCGGGTCTTAACTGCCGACATATTTGTGAAGCTGTGCTCAGCTTTCGTCCGGCTCCATCTGGAATACTGCGTCCAGGCTTGCCAGCATTGCCTTGTTCGGGACAACATGGAGTTAGAGAGAGTTTTGAGAGTAGGTACCAAATTTGTCGAGGGGTTACGGGGGCAATCGTACCCCCAGCGTCTACTTAGCTTGGGTATGTATTCAAGGCACTACCGACGGCTTTGATGAGACCTAATCCTTACTTACCGCATTTTAACAGGGAAGGTTGTACCGGACTTGAGCTGGCTATTTAACCCGGCTAGGTTGCCTTGTCTTCGCGGCCATCCCATTAAGCTACACAAGCCGCGTTCTGACGGGATCAGGACGGAAACTCGGTTATCGCGTAGAGTTATCGAGCACTGGAACTCGCTTCCAGAAAGTGTAGTCAGTGAACCTACCGTTAAGGGTTTCGCACATCAGTTAGACGCTCTTGGGTGGCAACACGAAACCTTTCCCTTCTCCTGACCATATCCATCTTCAAACTTTTAGTTCTTATTCTGTCATTCTCTTCACCCTTTGGTGTTATCCTTCATTTTAATGACTTTCATTCCTCTTTATCTTCCATTTACTTTGTACTTCTTTCTTACTTCACGTAACCTACACAGCGCGGACTGCTAGTGCAGGGAACGTGAGCAGTAATTGCTTGATCAGGGTGTGTTTCGGGTGTTCCGTTTTAGCTCTATCAAAAACTAGCACCTTATCATTTCCTGGCTCAATGATTTGCTCAAGAAGGAACACATAATGGATTTTCCTATCGTCCCAGTCCATCTGAATCTGAATCTGACCCTCCACCACGATTACTGCCTCCAGGAGACACTGAATCACTACTGGTGGGGACAAACTGCACGGTCTTTAAGGCCGTGCTAGGCTCAAACAGTGGTTCAACCCAGTGTGGAGCGAACCTCCTCCCAGTCTCCAACTTGTGCATGTCTGGTACGTGTGCTTCCCAACGTAGATAGACAGGAACGCCGGTGCCGTGCATGTTGAAGGAGTGTAGGCTGGCTCCGTTGCTGAAACGTGGCTGCCATCCACATGCCTCTCAATCTTATTCCTTCGGGTTTACACTGCATATGTGGTGTGTGGATGGAGCTGTGGGTGGTGCAGTGTAACCCCTCCATGGTCCCCCTGTGGGCAAAGGAGTCCTGTGACTGTCCTTTGGAGGCCACAGTGAGAGGCAAACCCAGAACCGGATATCACCGGTTAGTACGGACTTAATGCGAACCAGCTCACTCGATCCTCGTGGTCTATCGTGACGCAGACATTCGAATACTGGTGTGCAATCATGAATTGATGAAAAGTTTATGAGGAAAACTAACAAAACGTATGCAGTACGCAATTTCTTTTAGTTTGATGCACAAAAGGGATTCATTAATCTGGGTTATCGACATATTTTTTCACTATGTCAAGCGCGAAGTATAAGCTCACGTTCCTTTTAAGTTCATCCGATGCATAACTGCAGTCTGTATGATGGCTTCTTCAGTAGAAGTTGCCTGGTGTTTCTCAAAGCGAACTGATCACACTGGGGCACTAGAACCGGCTTTCTGCGAGAACTACAATTCCCGTATGACGCCACACTGATTATGATTAAAAGGAACTGCTTCACTGAATGGAGCTTCAGTTCTCCCATATCTGTAAAGATCACGGCTATCTTTCGCTTAATGTTTCAAACTACTGCACACAATCTCTCAATGACCGGTGTTCTCTGTACGTTGTCTTCCTTTTATTAGAAACGTTGTATTGATTTTGCAATAAATGCCCGTCCTCTGTGCCGCTACATGCCGGCGGATCACCAATCCCTCAAATACCGCGTCTGGCGGCTGGTCGTATCTACTCCATTCGAATATTACATAATGGTAATGATTGCCATCAACACCCTCATCTTGATGATGAAAGTGAGTTTGTCAATGATATACATGCTTTGCGTTATGACAACATAGCTTGTGATGCCTAATGGAATTTGTCATCGTCGTTTATTCAGCGCAAAATTCGGCGTAGATGCTCATCAATAAACTCATTCTACTAGAACGATCTGTTGGATCCTATGGTTTGGTCACAAAACCATCACGATGTGTCCCACGAATGATAAGGACCGTTGGGATTCTGGTCTGCAAGGTTTGCTAATTGGTTCGATTTCGCACAATGGATCTTACAAATGCCCCGTGAATTAAAGCGCTGTATACATTCACCCATATGCAATCGTTTCTAACCTTATGCTGTGGTTTAGTAAGATAGTGTAATACCATTGGCATATCACTTCAGAGCCGCTTGAGGTATAGTTCACCACAGTCATTACGGTGCAATAAAATACACGATCATTAAAATGTACGGAGACAAAAGCAATAAAAAGGCAATATCATGTGTTGTTTTCCATGTACACAAGTAGTGGATTCGTGGTTTGAGAAGGATGGGCAACCAAACTAGCCACAGAATCGCCACTATGGTCAGCTCCCGGCCATTACAACAAGTGTCCTTAACCAAACACGTTCATGGTATTACGGACCCCAACCACGGAGTTAGGCGGATAACAACCGGCGCCAAGTGCGATGTGAGAGCTTCGTACCCCTTAATTACATTATGCGTTGAACTGATTTCCTCATGGTTAGTATAGAATCTGCGGGCGCTAACGGCCAACATCGCGGCAGTCGGAGTGCTGGCATGTTCGACACTTGACGCAGCTTGACACGCAAAACAACGGTGCTGAGAAATGTACTTGATTTTCATTTGCGATAATGGTGGTGATGAACACGCTCATTTCTCACTCCTACTAGATTTGAGCCAAATTGCGAAGCGAGAGATTGTCCAAAAAATTGACAACTAAATTCCCGCCGTATTTAAACATACGCATTCCGCATGCCAATAAGTGTTTTTAACAAATTGTGTAAATCATTCGAAACAACATGTTTTGTTCCATTTTGGATTTTTATTCGCGTTAATTTATGTTTATTCATATTTATTCCTCTGCCGTCGGAACAAGACTGGACCTTAATGTGGTGCGACGGTTTGCGCACCTCATTGACCTATTGTGATATACTGGGTGATGCCTCCGGGCACATTGAAAGCTATTCCTACCAGGTTGATCAATGGTGAGAGATCAGACAAACTCAGTCTCCTGGTCCTCCAGGTTGGGGGTTTAAAATGGGATGGCGTCTATTTCTGTAAAACTAAATCACTGCCACCTCCTCACTGCCTTGCAGACAGGCTTTTGAGCCAAAGGCTTTGGATGAGGACCCTACTCGTCCTCCTGTCTAGGTCTGGGCGCCCTGGCAGTATCTCAGCCCACATATAACCATGACACCTACTTCAAAAATAAATTTCATCCTGCTTCGGCCTTCGCGCAGATTATCAAGCGTCGCGTTATCTGCTGCATACAGCAGGGAGGATAAGCGAAAACCTGATACTGCTGGCGCCTCCCTTCTTTCTTTTCCACCTTTTTCTCTTACTCCCATTCCGAGCCCCATTACTAACCTTCCTTCTATAGTTCCCAGCTTAATTGACAGCAACCGCAGTGCCACTGGAGTTGAACCATCTGCAGCCACCATCCCACAGCACCTATCGGACACCTGTGGGCAAAAGTCCCGTATAAGGCCACGCTACCCCGTTTCCATGGCGACATTCAAGGGTCGCACTTTAAGACAAACAGGTCAGCACGCTGCACTCGCACACACCTTGGACACACTGAGTATTGATGTGTGTTGTGTATCCGAAACTAGTATCAATGACCCTAACGGGGTTATTGAATTAACTGCACCCGGCTTATTCTCTCGTTATTGGTTGCACGCATCCAGAGACGCCGATGCAGCACTCACGGGTCAAGCTGGTGTAGGTATCATTCTATGCTCCAAGGCTAAGCCATCGTTGGTTGACTGCATTCCAGGGAACAGCCGTTTATGTGCAGCCCGTTTGGCGACATCAACTAAGGTAGATTCCCGAAGTAATACAAAACGCTGTTTGTTTGTGATTTCCACTTAGGCTCCCACCGACTGCAGTTCTAATGTTGTCAAGGACACTTTCTATCACGAACTGAACGCGCTATTACGCGGTGCTACTAGTTCAGACATTATAGTACTTGCAGGGGATATGAACGCACAACTAGGGCGTCTGAGCTCTTCAGAAGCTCAGCTGGGTGGTAATTGTGGGTTTAACTCCCAACGGTCCGACAAAGGTGAGCGTCTGCTGCAACTGTGTGTACAGCACCAGTTGTTTCTTAGTAGCACTGCTTTTAGACACAGTGGGCGCCGAAGTGCCACTTGGCGTCCTCCTGTAGCTGGCGAGCGATGGGCCCAAATTGACCACATAGCCATAAGTTACAGATGGGGTGGTTCCCTCCTGCATTGCTGTTCGAACTGGAGTGCCTGTATCGACTCTGACCATTCCTTGGTACGCTGTCGTTTCTCCATGAACTTTACCGGAAGGCGTACAAAGCGTCTCCTCCGATTGACAACGGAGAAATTGTCCCAGCCGTCGGTCAGACAGGCTTATAAGGAAGCACTGCATACCGAACTCTCGCTGTCTTGTCCTAATGACACTGAACATCAGTGGAATAGGATCTCGGCCGCCATGCACGACGCAGAAGCATCTGCTTGTGGCATTATCTATGGTCATCACACGAGTCACTAAATATCCGAGAGGTCGGTGAACCTGTTGGAATCTAGAAGACACCTCCCGGCTGGCTCTAGACACAATGTGACCAGACGGGATATTAGGCATGAACCAAAGCAGAGCGCACGTGCTGACAAGGAAGCCTGGTGGACCAGTAGGGCTCAAGAAATAGAGGAGGCGGGAGCAGTAGGCAATTGCCGCAAGCTCTTCAAGCTGATCCGCACCACTGGTCCCAGGAAATCAGGCGTCAGTGACACAATCAGAGACAGCGCGGGTGCGCTGATAAACAATAAGGGGAGCCGTATGACTCACCGGGCGGAACACATTCAAGATCATTTCAGCTGGCCCCCTGCTCCCGGACCTCTTCCTACTCAAGTGATGCAGGACGAGCCATAGACGCTTAGTTTAGAGCCTCCGTCGGAAGCCGAAGTCCGAAACGCGATCACAGCCCTTAATCGTTTTCGTGCCGCTGGCCCGGATTTCCACCCACCTGCACTATTTAAGGATGGAGTTGAGGTCCTCTGCAAAACACCGACCTCCCTATTAGAACGTATCTGGAACGAAGAGAGTGTCCCGGCTAATTGAAGCGAATCGATTATAGTGGCAATATACAAGAAGGGTAGTCGCACAGGCTGTTCTAACCACAGGGGTATTAGCCTAACGCCAGTTGTGACAAAATTAATGGCTTCGATTCTCGTTCGTCGCCGCACTGCGGAACAGGAATCACGGATTAGGGAAGAGCAGACTGGTTTCCGCCCAGAACGTGGCTGTATAGACCATATATTCACTATCCGGCAGGTGTTAGAGCAGCGCCACGCATACCGCAGACCGACGATAGCTGTGTTCCTCGATTTCAAGAGTGCGTTCGATTCGGTCGATCGATCGATTCTGTTCGAATTACTTGCGCGAAAAGGTGTTCCCACGAAATATGTGAACATCCTTCGTGCTCTATACTCGAACATTACAGGCCGCGTCAGGGTCTATGGTGTCCTATCGGATAGCTTTCCGACCACAAGTGCCGTTCGACAGGGTTGTCCCGTTTCCCCATTCTTATACAATTTCCTCGTGGATGCTATCATGGAGTGTTCTGTTGCGAAATCACACGATGTAACCGTTGAAGTGTTGCGTGGTGAAAGGATAGTTGATCTACATTATACGGATGATATCGTTTTGGTTTTCGACGATGTTGGGGCGGCACAAACAACTCTGAATAGCCTGTCCAGAGTGGTCGCATTGCTTGGTACGCACTTCTCACCTTCAAAGTACAGAGTGTTGCTGCAGGACCACCAGCCACTTGATGACCCCTTGACTCTTGCTAACGAGAAACTCGAGGTGGTTAATCATTTCACTTATCTTGGCAACTACATCAGCAATGATGGGCGCATAGAAACTGACATCTGCTCACGCATTGCAAAAGTCAGAGCCACCTTCTTGAACCTGCGGCATCTTTGGCGACAGAAGGGAGTCTCCCACCGTCTGAAAGGCCGTGTATACAAGGCCACAGTGAGGGCCGTTCTGCTCTATGGTAGTGAGAATTGGCCCCTTCGGTCTGGAGATCTGAGGCGCCTTCAAGTCTTTGACCATCGTCGTCTGTGAAGCATTGCTGGTGTCGGATGGCACCAGCGTGTCCGCAACGATGATGTGCGTAGGCGAGTACTAGGAAGTGATAATCATGCTAGCTCACTAGAACAACAGATAGCACTGAATAATTTGCGTTGACTCGGGCACGTGCTACGTATGCCTGGTCACCGCTTACCTAGGAGGGCCTTGTTTAGTCTGCCAGGTGTAGGGTAGCGCAAGGCTCGAGGTGGACAGAAGTTTATTTGGCAACGGGAAATGAAGTCACTGATTAGCAAACTGGGTGCCGTTGGTCCGTCTCGCCTTCCGGGCTGGAGTCCACGTGACTCGCCTTGTGCTTGGCTCGAGACTTTACAGGACATGGCTCGCGGTAGACACCAGTGGCGCGTCTGCTGCTGTCTCCTAATCGGATTGTCTGTTTAAAGTGTGTTTGGTGCTGAGTTATCTGCGCGGTAATGGCTGAGTATGACGCGCGTCAGTGAATGCCGAAAGGAGGCTCTCTCGCCCAGGCCACCTTATCTTTGCACGATAGCCAGCTGTTTGTAACGGTATGTTGTTTACACAAGGTGTAGGCGCCTTGACCCTGAATATTTGCTTATGGCATTAAGGTTTTCAGGTAAGTACCCCTTCTCTCCTTATTATTGTTTATTTCATAGGTCCTCATGGTTGTATGGCAGTGAAGCATTAGTTCGAATGGCTGATGTACTGCTGTTGATGATGATGATTGTGATCATCATCATCAAAATTGTACGTCAAGTTGCACAGGGTGAGCACTCTCGACACCTTCTTGTTGATTTGAATCAAGGTTCTAAGACCGCAAAATCTGCTTATAATATCTGTGCTGTGTAGATAGATAGTGCTATAACTGCAAGAACCTCACGTGACTGGTGTGCCGCATTGATGTACTGGAACGCTTTTTTCGCCGGTAACGAATGGTGCAGAAATCGGTACTTCTGTCCACGTGTTGAGTAGTGACGAGCAAGTAAAAGAGCGAAGATTGTGGCAGGTAGATTTTTGTTGTTGTCACTTAAATCATGCGGAATCCATGCATCGAGTGAACTTCCTTCTCTATAGCAGTGTTGGAGCATTCCATAGTGCTTACCAGTTCCGTTGTCTTTCAACACGAATTTTGGTACAAAAGTTGCTTTACTCGCTCTTCATCGAATCCCACTGGACAGCCAGAACTGCGTACGTCTTTGAGATCCAATTTTCCATATTTGCCCTTGGTATGGCAAACAGGAGTTGTTCCTTCAGCTTGGACACTCCTTGTGGCCTTAGAACCTTGATGAAAAAGAAAACAAAGGTGTCGAAAAGGCTCGTTTTTCGCAACGGCACATCATATATTAATGCTCTGAAGATGAAACCGTAATAAACATAGGTTAACAAGAAAAAAAGTAGAACAGAACATACTTTTTCGAATGATTTACAACGTTATGTCAACGACGATTAATGTTCCACAGAATGTTAAAAGTTAAAAAAACAGCGGGAAATTAGTTGCCAACTCAATAACAACACTTTTTGTTTCCCTCGATCTGACGGGCAAATGGCATCATTTTAGCCTTTACCCTTCAGCGTTAGAAAGAGATCGCGCCGGAGCCAAATGGGACGAAATGGTGCTTATGAACCACGGGCTTAGACACTAAGTTTCATTAGATCTCGCTTTTCTCATGAGTGTTGATATAGTTATCTAGGTACTCGAATTTCTAAGCGTTTCCAATTTGAACCTCACCAAGTTCTGCGAAAGGTTGGGTCAACTTCAGGCTTAGAAGAGGGCTTTACGTTTGAAGGTTGCGAAAGATAGCGCTAAGTGACTGAGTGACGGTGCTAACCTGTCTAAAGCAGCTTAGCAGGTTTGCAAGCCATCACAAATTTATGCAATATAATCCGCATATTCCAAGACGAGTAATCGATCAAATAGGAGCCACGCTATACTTTTTAAGTCATGTCCACTGAACGCAGTTGCTGCATCTTCGTCAGTGATAAATTTGCAAATAGCATGATAACCATTGATATCCATAGATTGGAATGTCAATTTGAAGTACACGTTGTGTGGATGGATTGCGACGCGCAACCTCAAAGTGGACCGCGATTCCCATTGAAGTGAACTTTGGCCATTCGATCACTAGGACCGTTGCTGATGAAGCAGCAGCAAATTGGGTGTTGCCCGCCTGAAACCACTGCACTCCATGACGCGTTTCGAGGTTATTTCCTCTCATCAGATAGAGATAGCAGTGGTTTCAGGCGGGCAACACCCAATTTGCTGCTGCTTCATCAGCTACGGTCCTAGTGATCGAATGGCCAAGGTTCACTTCAATGGGAATCGCGGTCCTCTTTTAGGTTGCGCGTCGCAATCCATCCACACAACGTGTAATTCAAATTGACATTCCAATCTGTCATTAACCTTCGTGCCAAGCTTTGCCCGTCGTGACCCGGTGGCTTAGGGGTGGCGGTCACAACTAACATCTCAATGGTCCCGGGTTCGATGCCTGCTATCTCTATCTGATGAGAGGAAATAACCTCGAAACGCGTCATGGAGTACAGTAGTTTCAGGCGGGCAACACCCAATGGATATCCATGTTTCACGTTGTCGGAGATATTAAACATCGGTAAAATTTTGCAAAGTACATTCATTCTGCTCGAAATTGACGCACAAAGTGTGTTAATGATGCAAAGTTATTTCTTGAGAACGTCGTTTATGGTCACATTCCAAAGTGAACATGGATCTATCCATCTTATCCAGTGTTCCTAAGTAATTTCAACATTTCGTTCTCGAGTCCGACATTTGCACAGGAGAGGTGATCCACATGGCCGACAAAAGCGTTGTTAACTCTAAAGGACTTATTAAAATGCTGTTAATGTGGACAGCTTACTCACTCTAATCGTCTATGTTTTCGCCGACAGAAAATCCCTTGCTACCCGTCACTTTTACTAGTTACCATAGGCAGCAGTTGTTCCCACCTCTGATCAACGATGTAGTCACCAAGATCCACAGTTTTCCATGGGTTAACACGCCTTTATACCATGGGTTCTTTGCATGGACTATCTTTTTCGCTTCCAACCGGAATATGTCAGATAGCATCAGGAACTTTCAGGGACGGTCAACAGACCCAATATCTAGCTTAACATTCATACCTAACACATGGATATATGCGTGTTGCTAACAAGGTTTGGCAAGCATGCAACTACTTAGCTTAAGCCGTATTCAGTGACTGTGTAATCAGCCTGTGTACCGGTGTAGATTGATTTGCATTCAAATCAACTTGCTTCGCCAGCGGGCATCTATATGCTCAAACCTTCATTGCGGGCATTCACCGAAACGCATTTGAAGCTCATTACACACAAGCAAATTGTCTGAGCCTGCACCCCTGCTCCAAATAGAACGATAGGCTTGATACAACCTCACCAATGGTAAATGATGGCGATTCGGTCGGGTTGCGTTCGTGGATGGTCTGAAGTTAGTGGGAATTATGCCAACATGTAGCTGATGCTGTGTCCGAAGTTAGGAACATGACCAGCATCTTCCCCCAGGATTACCGAACTTTCATTGGTTTCATTACAGAAGAAACTCCGTGTTGGCTGCCAAGACACCTTCCATCACTGGACAATTTTCCAGCGTGATAGTGCAGGTCAACAGCCAGCAATACACTAGCTTCTCTTCTGGAATAAAGGATTTGGTTCAACTGACAACGGAAATTATCTTTCAATTGGCAAGCAGTAAAGATGGTTGGGACTTAAGTGACAGTCACATTCAGATACATATTGGCCTTGCGCGACTTCGGGGTCCTGAGCAGTGCTTGACTTTTGGTAGGCCCATGTCCGGCAGTTGATTGAAATCTGATCGAGCAGAGCAGCTTCGACTCTGCAGTTCTGAGAAATACCTTCATCGGTTTTACCGGCAGTTGAAGCTGTGTTAAATTCGGGTGGACGCAATGAGAAATCACCTCTAATATCACATAAAATGATTGCAGCGTGAACACAAGGCCCAAGTATTGCATCCGGGTTTTCGATGAACATTAGCTAGCAAGCCAATTTGTTACCCTTTTCCGAACTATTGCTGTTGGACGCACTCTCGGGCAAAACTATATCATCATCATCATCATCATCATCATCATCATCATCATCATCATCATCATCATCATCATCATCATCATCATCATCATCATCATCATCATCATCATCATCATCATCATCATCATCATCATCATCATCATCATCATCATCATCATCATCATCATCATCATCATCATCATCATCATCATCATCATCATCATCATCATCATCATCATCATCATCATCATCATCATCATCATCATCATCATCATCATCATCATCATCATCATCATCATCATCATCATCATCATCATCATCATCATCATCATCATCATCATCATCATCATCATCATCATCATCATCATCATCATCATCATCATCATCATCATCATCATCATCATCATCATCACCATCATCATCATCATCATCATCATCATCATCATCATCATCATCATCATCATCATCATCATCATCATCATCATCATCATCATCATCATCATCATCATCATCATCATCATCATTATCATCATCATCATCATTATCATTCTCAACATCCTATTCCTCATCCTCTTCTTCCTCCTCCTCCTCATCATCAATAACAACAACAACAACAACAACAACAACAACAACAACAACAACGGTACGCTAGCTATTTGAGCTAGTGCTTCGCTACTGTACAACCGCATTGACTTACATAATGTAGAATAAGGAGAGAAGTGGTACCTAGCATAAAGCCTAAATTCCTTCAGCAAACATTCCTGATCGAGGCATTTACACCTTTTCAAAGTACACATACAGCTGAATATAGTGTAAATCAAGGTGGCATCGGCGAGACTGCATACCTGCAGCTTTCACTGCCGCGCGCGTTAATCAACCATCATCCGGCAGTTAAATCGGCACAAAATTCATCTTTAAAAATGCACTCCCAATAGGCAACGACAGCAGACACACACTGGTGTTGTCTGTGAGTCGTGCAAAGGATCTTGGGTCACATGGGGTCCAGCGTTCAAGGCGGGAGTGTCCAACAGCACCAAATTTTGCAGTCGGTGAGTTCTTTCACAGCTGTCAAGTTAGCTTCTGCCTACCTAGAGCCTCACACTACCGTTCATCAGGCAACTCAAAAATTCCTCCTCTGTAAGTTGTGATTGAGCATACATAGCACATGCCCAAGACGACATCACTTGTTTAAAAGTAAATGTAATTCTAACGAACCAGCCTGATTAGCACTGTCTAGTACTGACCTACACATATCGCAGTTGCTGACAAGATGATACCACCCCCCAAAACCAATGATTTGCAGGCAGCGCTTAGTAAAGAGTTAGAGGTGCCTCAGATTCTCAGAGCTTTACTATCATGGAGTAGGGAGGCCCTCACTTTGACATTGTAAACAAGGATTTGCAAATGGAGGGAAAATCCGTTCTGCGGCCAAGATGTGGCAAGTTCAGGGAGACAAAGTTAGCGTTTGCAATACCTGAACCGAGTTAAGTAGTTATGCACCCATCGTTGCTGATGAAGTTGCCATGTTAAATGAATTAATAAAATAAATCGAATACTTCGATATTAAGAGGCCAATGGCCATTAGGTGGCTAGTAATCATTAAAATCATTTAAAAATATAAATGGGCGAAACGCTTACCAAATAAAAGAACCAGTAGAATGAGGTAATTCAGTTCTTTTTGGGCAGTCATAACATAGATAATAAGCAAGAAAATATGGTCCACATAAACAAGAGCAACAAGCCTTTCAACAGGAGGCACTTCATCTGCTGCATCGCGAGGAGTTCCAAGGGCACACCACATGGTTCAGCTCAAGACAAAGGTAAAAATTACCGGGAACCTAAAAACTTAAGTTCCGATCACATTATTATTCAAAGCAGGATGGAAAATCAGATTGCGATATAGCAAAAATTCAACTGTTCTCATCAGCCGCATACGCAATACCTACAGAAACATACACGCACATACACGTGAAAAAATTGGACACACTAATTATACTGCGAAAATCAAGCGAAACTGTACAAACGGTACGTAAATGGCATTCGGGTGTTCACCAGCAGCCAACATTTAACCATCTTGTTAACCACTCCGAATTCAATTCACCGCAACTTATCTGTGTCCCGAAAGAGGGAATAACACCATAGCATGTCATTGTTGGATTACCTCGTTAAGGGACGGGAAGGAAGTACAGTGCATCGCACCGTTTATTGCAACATGACGTGCTGTGAGCAGTACCAGCACTTTTCCAGTTTCGCCCCGATTGCACAAAAATGCGGCCCAGTGAAGACGCTCTGTACAGGACCGGATAAATTTGCAGTTCGAAATGGCCGGAATTTGAATCGAAGTTTCTGCACAAGCCCCTAGTATCCAATGGTTATCCCGAAAAGTGAATCCAAGTGCACATGAGAACACCCAAAAAGAAACTACCGGTGCCAACGGCAGAGAAAAATGCCGTCCTTTGGTTCTACCGTTCAAAGGGAAACATGTGGCAAAAAATATCGGATAAAAGCTCAGATCCGCCTTAAAGCGCACGTACACTACTGTCCAGTTGCGCCTCATGCACACTACCCGGAAACTTGTTCTTTACAACCGTCAGAACAGATCTACAGCTAGTTCTGCCAATCATGTGGTTTTTTGGTTCACCTGCAGTTGCAGTGACGTTTACGTAAGCAAAACTGACCGCCGGTTGTCTCAGAGTGTGGCTGAACACTTGCCAAAATGGAGTGGGACAAGTGATGATGCAACAAAACGGAGCGCCCCACAACATGAACCGGAATCCGTCATCATCTATCGCCAAGCACCTCTTGACAACTGGTCTTCATGTGAACCAGAATAATACCTTCGTGGTGGTTACGCAACAGGAACCCGACAATGTTGGCAATCAATGAAGTGTTGCCACTTAGCTCTTATCAAGCATTGCTATGTGCACAGAAACACTTGCGGTAAATTAGTTAGATTTTTCTGCTCTTGATTTTGACACTTTTTTGGTGTGACAATTTTCCCATTTATAGGAGATGTGTTCAAATATAATTTAACTTTTTCATGACATCTTTATTGCTTATGGTACAACTCGCGTTCTCCAACGTTGCTTCCGTTTCCATAAATCTTCCTGAAAGGCTATTTATTGGATGGTGCGCAAGTCTCTTGTCAAATATCCTTGAAGCTTCTCTGTATACCTTTCAAACGGCGCTCTTCTAAGGTGGTTTTACGTTTTTGTAAGCAGAAAAACTCTGCAGTGCGACATCTGGAAAATTTGGTGGAAATGCCACATTTAGCTGGTGATATTTTGCTCGATAGCTGCTAAGATAGATCGATTCGGGAACCGGTACCTTGTAATGATGCGACGTCTAAGTCTGCTTTTCCAATAGTTTATGCGTTTTGCTGCCCACAGCAACCCCACACGCGCTGGAATTTGATGGCTAGATCCTGCGCTTATGCCCATTTCTTCAGCAGCTGCTTGAGCAGATAAACAAGGATTTGCACGGATCATAATGCAACTATCTAGGCATGATCATCATCTGTTGATGTGGTTGGTCACCAAGGCTTGGGATCGTTACCGACCGACATCTAGCTGTGTTCATACCACTGAAAACACTCATTACATTGGGTGCGACTCATACAGTCTGCTCCACGTGCTTGGCTATACAATTGAAATGTATGTGTAAAAGTTTTGCCAAGCTAGTGGCAACATTTCAACATACGCGTTGTCTCTTGGCACCAATCCGACGAACAGCTTGTGCCTACACTCACTTCAGCGGCTGTAGCTCCGCAACTAACACTCAGAGCACAGGGCGGCAAAATCCAAATTGTTACCTAAGCAAGCCTCCACCTGCGCTGAGTAGCCGCAGTACGCTCCCTCTCCTGCTTGCCCCGGTATTTCAAAGTGCATTTTCTTCATGAACATCACTTTTATATTTGTGTTTTTTTGTTTGTATTGTGTATGCCGCTGATGAGGACAATCGAAATGTTGACATATCGCAATCTATGTCTTCTTTTTAACAAAATGGCGAAACTTGTGCTAATCCTATTTACGCCAAATGTTGCCAGGAAGACGTCCGATTATTCATCTTGTTGCTTGACGCGGCCTGTCGCTGCCGAGTACAGAGCATCTAATTTGTTTCCATATTTCATGTGAACACCTTTCCCCGCGAGAATTTTGAGCAGAATGGATCGATCGACCGTATTGAACACACTCTTCTAGTCGGTGTTCCGTCTGCGGTACGCATGGCGCCTCTATGTTCTTGCCGCAATGTGAATGTATGGTTCACACATCCAAGCCCTGGGCGAAAAACTGCGTATTCTTTCCTAATCAGTGAGACCCATCCCACCTTAAGGCGACCAACAAGAACTGAGTCTAATGATTTTGTCACCACAGGCGTTATCGTAATGTCTGCGTGGTGAGCGCAGTCGTCGCGACTGCATTTTGGTACATTGTCCTTATAATCCCCAGGTATCTGGGATGGTCTTTTCCTTCCTGAGTGCTTAAACAGTGAGGCAGGTGTTTTGCAGAGGACCTCACTTACATCAGTATGTAGGTGGGAGGGAATGTGGACCAGTGGCAAGAAACGACTAAGGGTTGCAACCGAATTTTTGGAACTAGACCTCTAATTGGGACTACAAAACAAGCTGTCCTTGTCTCAGCATGCAGCACTTAAGTGGAATGTTATCAAAAATCAGAGTTCCAACAGAACTACACTTGAAGTTGCACTGCCCAACATGGCATACGCTCACCTCATTGTGCATCAGGGCACTACCTTTTCTCTGTTTATCTCACTGACACCCGCTTTCCTGGGATCAGTGGTGCGGATCAGTTGGAGGAACTTTCAAAAATTACCTACGTCTGTGGCCTTTTCCCTAGCTTGATATCAACTGGGTCACGACGCGTCCTTGTCACACGCAGCGTCTAACTTAGTTCGAGTCCAATAGTTCATCGGGTTGCATTGTGTTCAGAGCCAGCCAGGCATTTCTTCCAGATTTCAACAAGTTCACCGAACATTCGGATATCAAGTGGCTACTGTGGTGACGATCCATAGTACCACAAATAGAGGCTCCATCGTCTGGCAACGCGGTCGTCATCTTAATCTACTGAAGCCTACTATCACTAAGATGGAGGTGAAGGTTAGGTACACAGGGCGTTGTGTTTTGTATGCGTGATCGACGATTGCGACAACTTCTCAGTAGGCAATCGAGGGAGTTGTTTGGTAAGCCACTCGTTAAAGTTCATGGGAACACGACAGCTCATCCAAGCATGATCAGATTCGATGCATTTAAGCCAAAATAAGCGAATATTTAGAATGGAACCGCGTCAGTAGTAACTTACGGCTAGTGATCAGTTTGGGTCGATTTCTGGCCAGATATAGGGGAAGGCCTAGTGGAAGTTCGGCGCCCACTGTTCCTGAAAGCGATGTTACTAAGAAGCAGCTGCTGTTCCTCGCCCGGTTGCAACAGATGTTTGCTGTTGTGCGTCCCATCAGTTAGGTCCATACTGCCTCCTATCTGAGCTTCTGAAGTGCTCAGATGAACTAATGGTGTGCTCATATCCACTGCAAGTGCTAGGTTACCTGTACTGATAACACTATTAATCAGGGTGTTATTTTCGTGTTAGAAGGCGTCCTTTTCAACCTCAGAGCTGCAGTCGGTGAGGGCATACGCTGCAAGCACCAACAATAAACATCTAGTGCCACTTCCTGAATCAACCTTAGTTGATGTAGTCAAACGGACTACACATAAACGACTGTTCACGGGAGTCTAATCAACCAACATTGCCGCAGCCTTAGAATTGAGAATGACGCTCACCACAGCTTGACCTGTGATTATTGTATCAACGTCTTCAAATGTGTGCAGCTAATAGAAAGAGGGCAGGATGGGTGCAGTGAATTCAACAACCCCGTGCGCGTCACTGAACCTATTTCCGGACACACAAGATACGTTCGAGTGCAGGACGCTGAACGCCGTCAGGGAAACGGGATGTTGTGAACTTATAACTAGCTGCTGAAGGTAGGCTTCAGTGTGGGTTGTGTGAAGGTAGCTACAGATGGTGGAACTGCAGTGGCATTGCAGCTGCAGTCAGTTAACCTGGGAATTCTAGAATGGAAGTTCGTACTGGAGATTGGGAGGAAGTACCAGGAACAGATAGAAAAGAAAGAAGGGATGTACTCGCTGTATGCTGTCGTCGCTTATCCGCTCTGCTGCAAGCAGCAGGTAAAGCCGCCCTTGTAATGCCGCGTGAAGGCCACTGTAGCATGTGGTTCAAGCTTGCGGAAATAATCCTGGCTGTACGTGGGCTAAGGAACTGCCGAGGCGCCCAGACTTAAACAGGAGAAAAATTAAGGTCCTCGATCTACGCTTTTGGCTCATAAGCCTGAACGGCTAGCAGCGGATGTGGCAGCACTTCGGTTTTACAAAAGTGGACGTCATCCCATTTCCAAACCTTTACTTGGAAGACCAAGATACTGAGTTCCTTTGACCTCCAACCATTGATCATCTTGGTGGGAATAACTCAAAAGTAGCACGGGGGCACCACTCAAGGATTCATAAATGTACGCAAACTGACGTACCATGTTAACATCCGGTCTCGTTGAAATGGTTGCAACTAAGTAGACGCGATGAGATATGCAAAACAACATGGATGTAAAGATGAAAATCCCTGGAGGGAGTAATGAACTAGGGAGGCATAGTCAGTAGTACAATCGTCGCGATCCACCTTGCTCGATTCAACGGATAGGGTATGGTTGATATTTCTCCGTGACTGCCACATCATCATGTTGTGTGAAACTTATCCCTGTATCGTGTGGCTATATATAAATATATATTACAAATGGGTAGTGTGGAATTTAAATTGGACAGGAATAAACCTATCACAAATGGACTGTCGTGCAGCCAGCACACGCCCGGCAATGCACTGTACTCGCGTTGTATCCCTTCGGGTATTGTCAGCATCGCGCTTTCCATCCAACCCTGTAGGACGCGAACCGACTGTTACCAGTCTGTTGTTGAGACCACCGAGCTACGGGTCACGGCAACGAATGTCGTGACTAAGTTATTGTAGGTGGTACAGCGCACTACTGGTGATTTCCGAAAGGATGAAATAGCCGTACAACACGTTTCTGGTTATGAGATACTGGTCTTACTGTATCCAGCGTGAGAAATTTCGTCCTATATATACATATTTATATGCCCCATTCTGAGGCTGATGTCGTATTCATGATGCTTCTTTACCGCAGTTGGGCTGAACCAAATTACACTTAAACTAGGTCTTTTTAATGTGGATAAAATTCATTACATTTTATTTTTTTCTTGTTTTGCGTACTTGATAATCTTCTCCCAACTTACACACGTCGCTCACGCAAATTTGGGTAAACTTGCGTAATCTCATCGCGCGGTATATTTTAAAAATAACTTTCGGACATTTTGTACTTATCGCGTATTCACATTTAACTAGTTTCTTCCATATGCGCATTTATTGAGCATTTATGTCGTCATATGCGTTTGCTTTATTCGAAATCGGCACTTCGAATGATTGCCTGTTGCTTAACATCCCAGTTGTGGCTGCGCTTGATGTGCATGTTGACAAGGTGCCCACCTGTCTATTACCCATTACCTCATCCATCTGACTCCAGGAGACAGTTGGTCGTTGCTGGAGGGGACGGGGTGCACGGTCCTTCTGGCCGTGCTATGCTCGAAGCGTGGTTCCATGCACTCAGTGTGAAGCGGACTACGGTCCAGCCACTGTCTTGTGTGGGGTTGATTCCCCAAATACAGCGTGCTCGTGTTTACCTGTGAAGGAGTGTGGGCCGGCTCCGTTAATGAAACGTGGCTCCCATCCACATGCCTCCCGGTCTTATTCCTTGGGGTTTACACTGGATATGGGGTGTGTGTTTGGAGCTGTGTGTGGTGCAGCGCAAGCCATCCATGGTCCCTCTGTAGGCGCAGGCGTCCTGTGGCTGACCACAGTGACAGGCAAATCCGAAACAGGATGCCGCCAACCATATATATATATATATATATATATATATATATATATATATTGTCGCCAATCGGTCGTTTAGATAACATTAACCTGAAACCTATACATCTTTGGATGATAGCGTTGTTTTCATACACATTTCATATGTTTATCGGCGCAGTTTGGATAAGTCTGTTGAGCAGGGAAATTTTTCTTCTACTTCCTAATAACATCCCTTTATTTGGAACCTAACCAGGAAATTCAATGTTACCACCGACTGACGTAATTGGATGTTAACCTCTTCAGGCCCAACTGAAGTAAGAAAAAAGCGTGCTTCGTTCGTCGATTCGACTTTTCGCACACCGAAGTCTCCTACACAATTCCACTAACTGCATAGAAACCAATTATTTAAGCCCCTTAACATCTGAGTTGAGGAGACTTGGGTAAAACAAGTAACACTTGCCGCTACTTATACGCAAAGTAATCCCTGCATAAGGACTAAAATAGATAGTATTGTGTTTAGGGGTTACGCGGTTTTACCTATCCTCGCTGCTACATACTTCATTGTCAGACAAGTTAATTTTCTTCAAGTACCGACTTACATTTCAGCATAAGTCCGTATTTGACAATCACCTAACTCGTCTCAAGTGCATTTTTAAAGCGCCTACGTGCGCTTCCTCGGGTAATTTGATTTTCGAGGTTAGAAATTTCTCCACTGGGCTGAATTAAATGGCAAGTTGCACAAATTTGCACGGACCACACACGCGCCTGCTTAAGGTTTCTCCATAACATAGAGGCATTATGTACATATTGTTGATGGATCGTTGTGCCCGTTTATTTGTTAAACACCACGCACCGGATCTACATAATCCAACGTGATGGGTGCTAACATGTGTGTGGTCCGCAGCATTCAAACTTGTTGAAAACAATTGGTCGTTAGACCAAAGAAGCTGCAAACTTGTGTGGATACGCCATGTTGAAGTGACGGCAGTTTGGTGACTCAATTCTGTCACCCAGGGGACATGCAAGAATCGGTAAATCTAAGGGCCTCATGGGACACCATGACGGAATCCCTGTGTTCACTGACCACCCACTCTGTTACCTTGTCATAGGCGAAATGAAACTTCGTTCTATTTACACTTTCCATTTACCCCCAGTATCATCGACATGAACACAAGTCTTTCATTGGGCCTACCATGGACACGGAGCAACAAGTCTATCACAATTACTGCAATACACTATTGTATTTCAATTCCGCATTTACCGTAATGTTCTCCATCGAGTGTATGCTCAAGATAACAGCATTTGGACCAAAAGTAAGCTAACAATATTTGCCTGATGAATTTGTATGACCACGTTTGAAAATTTTGTGCACACTTTTCCCTTCGGGGCTGTATTTAACTATTGAATATCGGCAATCATGTTTTATTATAAATAGCTTTAAACCACTCGCTGAGAGACTTAGAAAGGAAATGACAAAATAGCTTTTATATTTTAACATTCTGAAAATAAACGTTAACTTGTTAAACACTAAACTCGTCCAGCTACTAAAAAGAACTATTTTTAAGATTCCTCTTAGATTTTCGAATCTAGTGTTACAGTCCGAATTAACGGTTTAGCAGCGACCTAACACAGAGTGGGGACAAACTAGTTCTTACCCGCTATTCTTCAGCATAGGATTCTAGCTGAGAAGACATTCGCTATATTTGGGAATTCACTAAGCCTATGTGAGAAACAAATGTGTCTAAAACCTTCTGGAAGTGTTCAGATGTTGCAGATACGAGCTGACATTATCAACCATGTTCGAAGAAACTTTCTTTTTTTCTATACCGTTTAGTTCTCGGAGCTCTGTTTATGAGCCAAATATATGTTAAATTTTTCAACTAAATGCAAACTAGTTTTCTAGTGGCAGCTCCAAGATGATGCTGGCATCAAAAGAGATGAATACAGTGAAAAGTTGTCAAACTCCACTTTGTTAATAAACTTAATCAGTCGGAGAGATAAATCCAAAAGGTTTATTGTAGTTCCAACTTCATTTCCACTAGTGATGAAAGTTAGACGTTGATGAGTAACAAAAGGTAATGGCGTTTTGTGGCATTTTGCAGATATAGTGCAGTCAGTTACAAAGTTACAGCTGTGTCTCCTTGCTTTCGTTGAAACCACCACGGTTTTTCCTTTAATTCGGTATGTTTTTCGATAAGTTCAGGCTTCTTTTCTACAATCGAAGCATGGTGGTTGAAACACATCCAGCAACGTTTAACGTTCAATTGCCACCACCTAGCAGTAGCATTCAAAATGTTATGTATATTTTTATACAAAATTTCATCGTCCACGATATTAGTTGATGGAATCGCATTACAACCCATAATGCTCGGCACGCGCCTAATGGCAGTATACTTTACACTTCATCATGCGTAATTTATCCACAATAATTTTCATACATAAAGATGCAATAAGTGACTTAATTGTTGTTGTGTTACCGCTGACGCCTTCACCCCACGATCGCAAGAACAAGTCCAAAGAGGAGCCAGAAAGAGACTTGTATACATGAAATCACATTTGCTTATACAGTTTTGAAGGCAAAATGAAGGGAAGCTACTAAATTGCACTTGTGCCAAACAACAGAAGGAAAAAGGTCAAATGCAACGGGCGAATAAGCAACCGTGTACTCAAGAGCGAATCGCATATGTCCTTAAAAATAGCATCATAGGACTCCAAGCGTAAAGCGAACATCCATTTATAGTGACGGGCACTGGCCAGTCAGAAAAACGAAAGGACGTGTTAAACAAATATCACGAAACAAACTAGCATAAGAAATGCAGACCCAGAAATTAAAAACTAGTACAATCATCGTGTAACAAGCAAATATTCCTTTAACACATGCAAGTAGAACAGTGATGAGAAGAAAAAAGCAATGGAATGTGTTCTTGCAAATTGCACCGCTGAACAGGACAAAACGATGAGTGCCCATTAACAATGACGTGTGTGGACCAATCGGGCTAACCCAGTAGAGTGTTTAAACAACAGTCAAGAAGTCTAAAATAGGAAGAGAAAAGAATAGCTATTAAGCTAGTTCACAAAAACGAATGTCTAATAGCTGTTCTCCTTATAGTTGTAGATTCAGATCCAGAAATACTTCTATGTTTAAATATCCCAGGATGATCCTAGGTCGATGCACTATGGACGTACTTCGCTAGCGCGCCACGGTGGATTTAAATCATATTCACAGTCATCTAAGACATTTGGGCGCGCAATACTTTCCGTTGAACCGTTTGGCGAAGGAGAACACGACCACATAGCTGCTACGTGGCTCCGATTCATCTGCATCTCCCTGCTATTTCATGAAGAGCGCCATCCATTTGCTATGATCACGAGGTTGATTATCCCAAGACACATGCCTGCCGGACTGCTTTGTGTGGGGTTGCAACTTGCTTCTCTCCTTTTACGAGTAGACATAGAGACTACATTGTTATCGCAAGAGACAGTGAACCACTGACGCCGCTAGGCTGAGTGGATGAGTTTACAGACTGATTCCTTCTCAATACATAGTCCCCAAGCTTAGGCCCTAAATTAACATGCAGTATTACAAAAAGCACTTGATGATCAACTTGCAGCAACTCGAACTAGAGTCAAATAGTGCAAGATAAACTGAGTTGAGCTGCTGGAATTGATAATTTTTGAGGGGAATCGTTGCAACTAAGTTCACCTAGACAATCAGTAAACATCCAAAATATCACTAGACTACCCATAAGTCTTACACGAAAAGTCAATAATTTCCTGGTAGATAATGAAATTCAAACTCGGCTATCTGCTTAGAAACAATGCTTCGGAGGCTTGAAAAGCAGTTAACGACCACCATGAGTCCATAGATTAAGGCTTATTTTACGTTACTAAGTGCATGAGCATGGATCGCTAAGGTCTATATAATTTGAGGATGTCTCCAGGAAGTCAGGTATCACTGTGTAACGCTATCGGGGATACCAATTTGATTTGCCCTAGGGTATTTCACCTAAGGGACGTCATAATAAATCGCAAGCTGTCTTATTGGCGAAGATGAGCAGCTCAAACGGTCAAGATTTGCAGATTTTTCACCTCATCAGATTACATTTTTCCACCAACCGGTCTACTCTTGGTTGTTGGTGGGCAAATGCATTTGAGTCGTTTTGAAAGTTTCACATCAGTACAGCTATAATATGACACTTGGTTTTGATGTCAAACCTGATCTCACATTTTTGACAACTTTAACGCTTAACCACTAGCATATGTTAAGCTATATATGCTCAGTAAAGCACAATCTCATCCACTGTGATTAACTAAATAAGAAAACTTGTTGATAGCAAATATCTCTTGCTTGGGAGATATAAGTTGACCAAAACACAAGCTGCTGCAACATACTTGCAGGAGTGCTTCGCAACATTTCTCAGTGCTTAGTTCGTGTCAGGTACACTAGATGTTACCGCAACGATTTTGTGAACGTTATCTAAGAGTGAGAGAGGCAACCTGTCTTTCACTGACGCTTTGTATTTCGTAGTTCTCTCTGTATTTTGTACATAGACTTCTGGAGTACTTTATGGCTTGGTTTTCAACGTACAGCTTCTCTTTTCCAGCTGATATCTAATGGACCTAAAATAGCAAATTTGCCAGTATTGCTGTTGTTTTTCATTGATGTTGGCCTCATGAGATTCAGCGCTCTCCTGACTACAACGGCCGAGGACAGGATAAGGTGCTCATTCTGGTGGTATCACACTGATAATGGAATTGGTCTTCCCTTGATTTCTACTGACTATTAGTCTAACTGACTCCGTTGTGTCCTCTCAACTCACTGAAGTATTGGTAGTAACAGATTTGAATCCGTTCCGATGCCGATTCGGGAGAAGATAATAAAATAAGGCCCGCACTAAGACTTCGATACACAAATTGGCCATAATTGTGAAAGAATGAGTTATTTTGCTTACCCCTATCCCATACTCATACGGAGCTCGGTGATTACCGAATTCTCTACCTCGTTGAAATAATACTTTTGGCAAGGATTCGTGTGCACAGCAAACGTGACAGTTCCGCTCATTTGCCACTCCTCTGCACATACAGAAGTCACTGCTTGTTACCACAATTGTGGTTTTACTGGGCAACCGATTATCACATCTAACCGTACATAGTTGATTGTCTAGAATCCACTCTCCTTTGCATTGCTCAGTGACCTGTGTTGCTGCCATATAAGAATCTGGTGTTAGGTTTGGATCCCATGGAAGGTGATGAAAATCGCGCAACCACTGAAGTTCGAGAGGATTAAACGATCATTCAGTAGGCATTCTATGGAAATTATCCGTTAGACTTGGCTCACGTAAACCGAATCCGCTTACAACAGTTGAAATACCAAAGTGCGTCACTTCATTCTCCGTGTTGAGAAGCTAACTCGTAAAGGCGTCTCTTCATCTCTATCTCTTTTTCCTATATCAACACCAAATGGTGAAAGTAACACACCATGGTTACTGGACTGAAACGAATTGGGTAGGTGAGTGTACGAATTTAAAACCGTTCACAGTCCTAGCTGGCCGATATAAAAGTTCTCACTTCTCGTGGCATGTGAGGTTACGTAAAGGCAGCATACTATCTTTATTCTTTGATGTAACCTGTCTTGAAGCGAGTGTGGTTATTCATCGTCCCGTTAGTGAAGTTGTTTATTTCGTTGATCCATCATTTATTTTTGGTGCAGTTGAATAGATTCCACTAAAGAAATTGGTTAATAAATCAACCATGAAATTTCGTTGACTGTTGAAATATGTGCCTACCGATTTATTGTTATAAACCTGTTCCACGATAATTTCGCCACTCTGCTCTCTTCTATCACACAGAACTACTTTCGGGACCGCTGGAATATTTTTGACTTTATTACTGTAATTGGTAGCATTACAGATGTTTTGGTTTCAGAACTGCAGGTGAGACACTTTACTTTCATTAACATATTTTATTAGAAATATGCAATTCAACCTATTATTCTAGATAAGAATATATTTCATGCGTTGAATTCGTCATTCTGTGCATTTTTATTAATCACAAGCATGTAAAACGATAAAAGAACGAAAACAGCTTCATAAAAGATCGTGCAAGACAAAGTGCATGCGCTACCTGTGGTGGCCTATAGCACAGTCATTTGTTTTGCATTCACAGCGGAGGTGTTCGCGGTCGATAACAATGGTCTCCGGTAGCCCAAGCATGGGGGTTACTGTCCGCATATTATGACTAATATTAACTTAGTGGATAGTGTCCAGAACGTACCTTGTGATTGTCGAGGTACCTAGGTTTTCTGATTAAACTTATTCCGTCGTCCCGAATCCCATCCGGCTACGCAAGTACTTGGGATGCGTTCATTGTTCTTGACCAGTAGATTTATTCTATTGCGACCAATATACTTGTCTCCAAATCTACAAGTGAATTTGTATAGACAATGGAATATGCACTGCATCGTCGCCAGTGCCTTAATCGAATGCATATGCATAGGTCTGTTCGGGCTGAGCAAACGCAATTCATTGCATTGTACGCTCTTTTAAATCTATCCCACTGCGCTTCTGGCTGGACAAATTTGCCTAGTAACATGACTTTACACTTGCTTCGCCAGCC
The DNA here is from genome assembly GCA_944474145.2 of Dicrocoelium dendriticum. Taxonomy (NCBI): domain Eukaryota; kingdom Metazoa; phylum Platyhelminthes; class Trematoda; order Plagiorchiida; family Dicrocoeliidae; genus Dicrocoelium; species Dicrocoelium dendriticum. The sequence continues at coordinate 79,518,021 of OX104060.1, read as the reverse complement.
AGTCCATTAGTCAGATAATTTTGATAAAGCTAGGTAAAATAGCATTAAAGTATGTAATTTGGAAATGCCTGCCCATAGGTTAAAAGACTCTTCAGTTGCAGTATGCATTGATCCCTTGCTTAAAATAAAGTGACCATGTGTTCACCCACGTCGGACGCAGTACATGAATAGTATAGCTGCTTCAAGGGTATCAATACTGAAAGATCCCAAATACCAGGGTTAGGGGAATCTAGTGAAATATTCGGAAAAAGGGTAGTCTAAACCTCGGGGTGTACCAGTCAGAAAAGGTTATCAGTCGGTAGCAGGCTGGAGCCCAAGTTGATGAGCATTAGTCTTAACTGAAAGCGAATGAATGCATGGTACAATGGACCTTGTGATGGCGTTAGATTGCTTAGATGTTAAATCAAAGCAGAATTACGTACGGTAACTCACTGGATGATGGTAGTGACAAACGTAAATTATTAACCAGTGATAAATATCAACCATTTTTTATTATCTAATGTATAGCAAAGATTGATTCTATTCTAAGGGGGTACTAGGAGGGCGGATGTCTGTCCAACGATAGTGTAGGCAGATGAACGGTCAACTGAAAAATATATGGCATACATGGTAGCGAGCGGAAACAATAGTATCATGCTGAGCTTCAGTATAGACGGACGGCAAATTCAACATATCAAGCCAAGAGAGATTTAAAAATTATTGTCGCCAATTAGTCAGCATATAGGTGCCGATTAAAAATCTTAATGGTACGAGTTGTAAGACCCTTTAATACAAACATACAAAGGTATTGCGAATGATGTTCACGTATTTTGAGGAGCATGTTATCCACTACCAACAGGAGGCGTAAAATGCCTATCCAGCTTATCGAAGAAACACAGGCAATGCTGGTCTTCAGCATAGCAAATATTTCCATTTATTAATGATTGAACCCTAGGTATGAATAGCTTCAAGCCGGAGTATTTTTAAACGTGTACTTAAATATCTTGAACGTTTCACTGAAACTTGCTTCACAGTTTTAACAAATCCTATAGTATGATCATATATCAACGTAAGCCAACATACCTTTTGGATAATTCATCTTCAGGCTTATGCATTTATATGTAAATCAAAATGTGCAGACAGACATTACAAGTCGTTACTACTGGAGCGATTTAATTGGCTGCTGACAGCAGTGCCTGTTAAGCTACGAAAATCGACCGCGTGTGAACCCGTGGGTCAGAGGTCATTGGCCGTTTGTGCCAGGGCAGTCCCAAGCTTTTATTTAGCTCCTTCTGAACACAGCTCCGGTTCATACAGCCGGATCGCAATTTCTTCAGCGGCTTCTAGTAGTCGCTTGCGGAAGTGCTTATCTATCGGGGGTGTGGGATATGCAGAAACGCGCAGAAACGCGTATCGCTTAACGATGGCTGCAAGCCTGACCGTAATCACCCAAGAATTAGGATGACGATCACAAATAAGTGAAGTTGTAAAGTGCCAAGTTACCTACACATTATAGTTGTCCAGTACCCATATCTACGAAACCTGCCACTTTTCAATTTTCGCAGTATTCAACACAAAATCAAACTTTGGCATTCCACCCTAATTTGTTTCATAATTTTAGTATATACATGAAGCTTACTTGCCTTAAGGAGTATGCATAATGTTTGAGCGTGTCAGTCCACATTATGGCCACTAAAAGGAGATTCCTTATTATTTCTGTTGACATGCGGCACTCATATTCTGTTATGTTTATTTAACTCCAGCTCTTAGAGTGCTTGTTAACTTGGCATCAAGTGCGCACTTATCCCTCATAGAGCTCAATTAGTGAAGTTGGGGAATTTAGCTTCCTTGAAGACACATTGTCTTCCCCAGAGTCTACCAGGTTGTAAGATACGTTCCAAAATTAATGCCACAAAGATATTTTTCAAACCCAATATTCACGCTAATAGTTTTATCATTCACAGTAATCCCCATCTAGTATAATACACATCCCCAACCTTTTCTGCTACCCTTGGTTGCATTCATGCAAGTAGTATTCCCGGATCCTCCGGTAATCCGTTGTCACTGCCATTTTAATGCGGTCCAAAGTTTAAGGGCAGGTTCCCTTGATGACCCCTTGAGCTTGGGGAAAAGGGAACAATCACATGGAGCCATGTAGGGGAACAGAGAGGTTGCACTAATACGGCGACGTTTTCCTCCACCAGGAGCTACCGGTTTCTCATGTCATTTTGAACAGGCACGAGTTGGCCATCTGCAACTCCTGCCTATACTCACGCACTGAACTAGGCAAAGTCTGCACTGTACTGCTGATTAATCGTCTGGTTTTGTGGCAAGACATGCCATTGGACGGTACCCTTAAAAGCAACGTGGGTTATCAACATGGCTTTGAACTTGATTTTAGGCAGTTTTGCCTTATTCGGTCTTGACGACCTCGGACCCTACTACTAAAAATTTTGGCGCTCAGTCTAATGGTCAAGAATGAACAACGCCACGTTGGTACAAACTTATTATTGACTTGACCCAGCTTCGTGTGAGCATTGCATTTCTCCACTCTCAACGGTTCCATCAACGGGACTTGCTTCTATGAGAAACCTACAAGTGTGGTAGACAAGGATGAGCAAGTGTATTAGATTTCAGATGGATAACTTCGAAAGCGAAACATTGTGTCTGCTATGGTTTTGAAATATATCCTTCGTGATACCAGCCCTTGAACGTTTCTGACATACGCTGTACGTTCATCTATGTCTGTTCACTTTATTAAGTAACCAGTGCACTTTTCGTTTATTCGTTGCAGGAATCAGCTTTTCTCAGTCTCGGTTTCTTACGACTGTTTCGAGCTGCCAGGCTCATCAAATTACTCCGTCAGGGCTACAGTATACGTATCATATTCTGGACTTTTATTCAATCAATCAAAGCACTTCCATATGTTTGTCTATTGATAGCAATATTATTTTTTATCTCCTGCATCATTGGCATGCAAGTAAGTGTTTTCTAGATGTGGCTATTTTCTTTTTACCTAGCTTAGTCATCTCAATGCACCTCTGTTATACTTCTTAATTACAAGTACTTGGCCTACCATACATTGATTGTTAAAATTGTGCCCGTTTATTCCAACTTATCCATCCAACAATATATTTCACGATAAATAGAGCAGCTACAGGTGCTGTTTGAAGCCAACTGGAATTTGGTGCCTCATACAACCTACCCGCTGTGGGATTCACTAGCCACGGCGGGGTAACACGTTGTTCCTCTAAGTGAAGGTGAACCTGATCTTTGTATCGCTTCTGTAGTAGGAGCTACCGGAGTAAAGAGCGCGATTGTTCCTAAGTGCTGGAAGAAGTCTTTTTCTGAGGTTGTTGACCATCCGGGTTGCGAAACTCAAAGTTCCTTGGCAGTTATTCATAATGAAAGTGACGGAACGAGCCTTATCCTGTGATTCAAATAAAGTGGATGTTACTGACTCTCACTTTATCCAAACTAGCATTTTACAAAGGGAACGCTACGTAGGCCTACGCTGCCTCGTCTCGATTAGTCGATCGCCTTTGGACTAGCTACTGAGCAATATAGATTTTGATGAGGTGTGTAACCAAGTTCTGATATTGCTTTGCATCCACCGATGGGCTTTTTGAATTACTAACTAGAGTTCACTCCCAGAAAACGTTGACAAATTGCCCAGGAAGAGCTTCAGTTTCATTAATTAGTAGTCGTTGCATTTCGTTGTTGCACAGGGTAACACCATTGCGTTAGCTGTTTGTTAAAATTTTGTGATGGATTTTGTGCTTTTGTCCAAGTCTGTGGCTCCAGAGAACAGATGTATCAAATCGGATAGGGTTGGTAGAGTTGAGGATATGATTATGAGTGATAGTTTTAAGTGGAATAAAGCTGTATAATTTGAACCACGTTACTTGCGTTGTTCCATTCCTGAAGGCCGCTTGTCAAACGAAGCATTTTGAACCGCTTGAGAGCATGGCATGTGCACCCGAAATAGTCTGAAAAACTAAACCAAAATGGTTTGGAATCACCTCCAGTGAACATCATAATGCAATGTTCTGTTTACACAAAGACAAAAATATGATAAATAAATAAATATATATATATATACATAAATATTTGTTATATGTTTTAACTAATATAGCATTGTAGACCAGCTTTTTTTGGAAAATCTGTAATGACACCCCTACACCTATGGATTAGTTTACAGGTAGCTTAAAGCAAAAGATCACGAACACTTCCCTTCACAGAAACCTACTGGCCATTGTTCACTTTTCAGGTGTTCGGTAATATTCGTACGGATCCATTTTCCCAGCTGAACTACCACAACAACTTCAAGACATTTGGAAATGGTTTGACACTGTTATTCAGGTAAGGCTATATTCATGAGTTAGAAAATAGTCATAAATAGGGTTGTCTATGATTTGTAGACAGTCTGGCTCAATTACAGCACAGGTACTTGTTTATCATGGTGGCTTAGTGTTAGAATTTCCCGTTCCAGCCATTGATGTTTTCATCTGCAGTTTAAAGCAAGTTAGTGTATTATTCAGCTTAAAGCACTTATACCTATATGCTCACTATCCTTATCAGGCACTACGTCAACCTGCTTTTCATTTGGTGAGCTTTTGCGTAACAATCCACGCTCCCTTATCTAAAATAAATCCTTGTTTACCAAATCTTCCATCTGGAAGTAACAGAGACTATTTTGTGGGAACTACTCTCGGACAGCTAATGCTGCTTTTCAAATTTTTACGCGCCTTCACCAACTACCTATAAACTGGTGTGTTGTTTAGCCTTTCGGCAGACAATTGACTTCTCGGGGTTATTGTATTGCAGTTTTCATAAGAACAACTTGCTTTTACTTAAACCGGATTAAACCCGCAGCCTGTACATGCAGGTGAGGCCGCTTATGTCATCCACGTGAAATGTCCTTTGGACGGGTTGGTCACAACCGTCTACTACGTGTGATCACGGTATACGTCATGAAGGAAGCTGCATGGATTTTCTCTGTGTCTGCAAGTAATTGTTTACTCTGGAGGCGTACTTGGGTTGCATACACAACTCCAGAAAATATCGAAAAAGACCGTTTCTCACAATTGCTAGTATGTTTATGATTTGACAAATCGTAACTGCATATAAGGTTAATAAACTTTGGTGCACGCAGGTTTCTCATATCCAGCGTGGGGTGTACTGATCGTGTATGTATTGTCATTTAAAATATCTTTCTTCCGTTGCCTTACTAGGGCACTTGCTGTAAAACCGGACTGAAGTTTTGTCCAATTCAGGCTCGTCAGCTGTGTTCATCTTCACTCGAATCCCCAAGGGTTGAAACCATGGTTACACATTTTAGAGTCAATGACTTAAGCAACCTCTGAAATGTAGGTATAGCATTAAGTTGATGAATACAAACTTTGTTCTTGGTAGTATAAGGTATGTCTGCATATAAATGATCATGATTATACAATTCTGTACAGGACAGTGATCATAACTCGATCAATACATAGAAAGCTGTTCAGACATGGTTAGCTGGGAGGACACGTGCGATATACTGAGGTGGAATGGCTTATTTTCTTCTGGTGAAAGAGACATGCGTCAGTGATTAAAACAAAGATCATCGCCCTACCTATTACAATCCGACAAAGATGGGTTATTGAAATATTTACTAATCAATAGTAGCAAGATTTATTCTGTCTTAAAATGTACAATAGACATGGAACAATGAGTTTATACGGGTCAAGAAGCATTGCTTTACCAGCTCCGTTGGGCGGTCTGATGGGTTAGCGAAAACGCTAATGAAAAACGTAGTCAGTAGTTTTACTGTCAAAATAATGCCCTTATCGCATGTAATGCAGTAGCCTTGCATTTTGAGTGTTTCTCTAACTTTAATTGGCGAAGAAAAGTAAACCAAAGGTAGTTCCCGGAAGTGCGATGGAGAATAGTGACAATAAAAATGATAGCTCTCATATGAATAAAATTTATCAGACAATTGCAATTTATGAAATAAATGATGTTTCACCTCTGTGTCGGGAGAGTTTTTCGGAGTGCATTAGCAGGATCAAACTCTCTATTGCATCATGTATCTAGGATACGCGTACGTTGTTTATAAACACACGTCAACTAGATTTCCTTTACTTCCTAAGAAAGGCTACAATAAGCGAAAATGTACTCGTCTTTGTATGCTAATCACAGTCTTCCGGATGTTTAGATTTACACAGGCCGTTGACCGATTTTTAGCCCTTTCCGGAGTTAACCAGCTGGAGCGCCTTACGCCGATTGTTAAGCGAATGAGTTAGTTATGTTTAGACAATTCATTAGGAATACTTGCCACGATTGTACACTCGTTACTGTTCACTGATAAAGAACAGATATCAACAGATCCTCGTAGTTCTTCGGGGCTTTACAAAGTAACTCCTCAGTGCGACGGTAGATGGTGGTTGGGTAACAAGACCCGCCGTGGGGTTAGCGGACTGAAGCCATTTGATTATCACCGGCACATGCTGACAGCAAATGCGAGGGCCGAACGGGAGAAGCATGATGTATTCGGCCCTCTATGGCCTGTACCATTGAGAGTGTATAGCAGGTGCACCTCAAGGAACCAAATATTGTCTGTCGGGTTATCCACACAGCAAGCAGAATCGATGCTTGAACAGCTAACAGAAAACGATACAACTGCCGCATGCTAGTTGACGATTATTGAAAGGGCAGGAAGGATGTCAAATCGGTGTAGCCTAGCACGGACGAACGTCAACACTGAGTCATTAAAAATGGTGTAGAATGGACCGAACGCAGAGGAAGAAACCCCAATTTTTCCCAAAGACCTCAAGTAGAATGCATCTGGAGGATCTTGAAATCTGGCTGCTGGAAGGTAGTCACAAGGGAACCGAAGTGTCCATTTATGTACAGTATGACTGATATCAAGTTTTATGAATAATCGAATTATTCCTCCCTAAAACCTTCTGTTTCCTTGTTAATAGTTTAGCTGTCTTTCTCAGTCCGGGGAGGAGTTGGGAGGAGTTGGGATAATCTTAGCCCTTGCTAGGCAAAAATAATTCTGTTTTCCATCTGCCGTCGAGTACTTCAGCCTTAAAACTAAGGCACAGTACCTTGCTGATTATGACGTGAAAATCAGTTTATAAGAGTAGGAGAATACGTTCTCTTTAATGATGAATATCATGAAGCAAAATCTTTTACAGTTCAGACAAACTTACAGGTAAACTCTCGCGTGTAACAAAAGCCGTCTTAAGGTAAATTCTCAGTGCATACCACGGAGGCTTATTTTCAATGATAGACATGTATCACTTTCGTTCTGGAACGAATTTTTTGCATTTTCGCATCATGCTTACGTGTATCTGACATGTATAAATGGTCAGCAGCATATATTTACGGACACGGCAGTGTAATTCGCCGTCATCCTCATAAGGCAATTTAGACAGGCGTGAAAGTGTCCTCAAGCACACAAGCGTGCTCTTACAATTTCAACTACGAATCCCACTGAGCTGCGATAACAACGTGATGAGTCTGGACACCTTCCGTGAGTGAATAGAAACGAAGGGAATAAAGTTGATTCAAGCGTCTTATAAATCACCTCTGTTGGTTGAACTGGAATAAGTCCGTATCCAGAATATGAGTAACCGGATCAACTTTACTGCTGGCCAAGTTTATGCCACCGTTAGATGAGAGGCTATTTCCAGTGTAGCAGGAGTGTCGTGCTCTAAGAAGCTTAGACCTATCCGTTCAAATGCTCTAAATCAGAAAGTACAAAGCAATCAACTGTGGCTGTACGACTGCCGTTAGCTGTCTGCGCTGTTCAGTTCATTTTTGAGTTCAAATCATTTGCAACATAGGAAACTATATTGATCGCCATTTGTCTAAGATCCTGCTACAGTAACTGTACGGAATTATATCGCTTATCTCTCGACAGCTTGAATATGGTCAGTTACGGAAACGATGATTACAACATCGCATATGTTAAATTTATATGACAAGGTTAAAATCCCTTTTTCAGCAGTGTGCAAGGGTAGGAGCTGCAAAGTCTTTGGATTCTGTCACAGCAAAATAAGTGGAGGTTGCCAAATGAATAGCTTAGATATTTATTTTCGTCCACCATATAGATCCGAGGTGATCTTACAACCAAAGTTTATTGTTCAAAAAGCTTGGCGTAACTTTTTCATAAGATGACTGATTTCGTTACCTCCGATAACTCTTTCTACCCGGTAAATAATCTTACGCTGTTCCAAAGCAAGCAAACACAAGATTCTAGGAACAATGTCTAAAAGGGCTTTATTCCTACAAATTAATAAAATGATACGAAGCTAAACGGTGACGCAACCTCAGCAACATTTAGCGATAACTCTATCCTATATAAAAATGGATTTTCTGTGTTAACCTATGCAAACTTTAAACAGGGAAAAGACTAGTGCACATTTGATGTGGGAACCAACTACTAAATTCATGAGAAAACCACTTCGTGTACACTGACACTTTGATAGCTAATGTTAAGCAGAGAAAAGTGGAAATAAACTCTTGAGAAACAGAGTTTACTGTGATTTTATCCTTAATCGCAGTATTTTCTACGCTGAAACGTCATTCAAACGGTCGGAATTGCAATGGAAGGCCGTTCTATCCCATTGGTACTCGCCTTTAATGCGCTTAACATCTGCGGCAGGGGATGAGTCGCGGCCCATCGCAATAATCTTGTATATCGTGATGACCGGTCACCTTCCTTTGTGACTTATTATTATTAACCTTAGGCAGTTTGTGCAGGCCGCTATTATGGTGTGGCTACGAGTTCAGTTCTAGCGGAGTCGGTGACACTAGTTCTGACGGTTCCCTGCAGGATGAATCAGCGTCTAGAATGCTTCGGGGTTTTGTGGATACTGCCTAACTCAAAATCTACTGCTATGCTTTTCAACAGTAACGGAACGACTTTACCCTATTCATAACAGATATAGGTATTATTAATTATGGAGTTTCCAAGAGGTAATTCAAATTTTTGCCTTAGCATGTATTTAATTGGAATAAAATACCAGTCAAGTCGAGGAGCTTTTAGCTCTGACGTCCAGTTGGTTGCGAGCGATTCGGTACTATATTTTAATACATGTTTTGTTCAGTTGATTCTACTCCTTCAATCCTACTCAAAATGAGTGTGTTTTCCCGACTATTACAAACAGACTTAATTGAAACTAGCTGGACACACATACACATTACTTATGAGTATAACAGCCTACCAGTGGATAAACAAGCGATATCTCATACCCATCTAAAAATCTGTTATTAAGTGATAATGCCTGTTTAGGCTTCTCTCTTGTACTTCGGGGATAAATTATATATTTACATCATGAAGAATGGCTTCCTGATCAGCACTAGATAAATATATGTTTACCGTGTTGTTACGTTGTGATAGAATCAAATCTCCGAATGTGTAACAAACGCGTCGTTACGCAGGATAAAGGTGATTGTTGATATATTTTTAGAGTAAGACTATTGTGAGACTTATACTACTGAAATCATAGGCAAGGTCTAGATAAAGTCACGTTTGGTAAAACGTAGGAGCCAGTTCCTTAAATCTAAACTAGCTTCGCAACTAGTAAGTGGAACCTTACATCTCTTTCAGAAGTGCGACTGGTGAGAACTGGCAAGAGATCATGTTGGACTGCACCGCAGGTAAAGAATGTGAAGGTTCCGGCGATTCCTGTGGGAGCTCATTCACCTACCCATATTTTGTGGTGTTCAATTTTCTATGCACCTTCCTCATGCTAAACTTGTTCGTCGCCGTGATTATGAACAATTTCGACTATTTGACCCGAGATTCATCCATTTTGGGTCCGCATCACTTGGACGAATTTGTCCGCGTGTGGGCCGAGTATGATCCGGGCGCGCGGTGAGTGCTGAAATACATCTAGGCAGCCAACATGGTGCAGACTCCCGTAATGATAACGGTGAGCGGTTACTACATTGGTATGAAGATGCTCACCTATTTCTTGCGAGCACTAATTTCCGACACAGCACCCGCCGAAGGGTGACTTGGCGCTCACCGGCCTCGAACCAGCTAGGAACGCAAATGTATCACATTGCGAAAAGTTACCGGTGGAGAGGCTGCATCCAGAACTGTCGCTCGATTTGTTACACATGTGTGGACACCGACCATTCACTTGTATGTGCTGACCTGAGGATGCATTTTGGTGGACGCCCACGACGACGTTGTGAGCGCATTGACACCAGCCAACTGACGAAGCCAGCTGTTCTGAATACTTATCAAAGTATGCTGCCGTGTCATTTGAGTAAGCACTCACTGGATGCAGTCGAAACTCACTGGTCTCATATTCAGTAATCCTTACTAGCAGCAGGAAATTTCTCATGTGGTAAGTCTAATCGCGAACATGGACATTGGGTCTCTTTCAGTCTCTGAAACTTATAGATGCTCGCCGGCATATTCCGGCTGGAAGCGAACACAATGTAACTCGCAAAAAGCTCTGGACAAAACTTCGTGCTAGCCTGAATGAAGACCGTGAATCCTGGTGGTCCCATCGTGTATCAGAGATGGAAATGGCCGCTGCCGTAGGTAATTATCGCAAGTTATTCCGGCTGATACGGAAACAGGCAGCAGGAGACCTGGTGTTAGTGGACACCCTATACACAAGTTGTCAAAACGCTTGGAGCGCTGGGCTGAGCACTTTGAATGGCAAATTAATCGGTTGGAATTGTTAGATTACATGCTGTCCACCGATCGTCCCGCTCTCTGGGCTGTCCGCTTGGATCCACCCTCTCGCTCAGAAGACGAAAGTGAGATCACACAGTTAAAGATAAAGAAAGCCGCGGGACCAGATGACCTCCATCCAGCCCTTCACAAATTCGGGGGAGCTGCTCTTGTGGATGATTTATACGAGTTACTAGTGAAACTGTGGGATCAGGAAACCGTCCCGACCGACTGGAGCCGCTCAGTCACGGTCCCAATTTTCAACGGAAGCTCACGATCGGAACGCAGCAGCCATAGAGGAATCAGTCAGATCTCCATCGCCTCCAAATTGCTTGCCTCTGTCATCCCTAACAGACTGACTGGCACTTGTGAAAGCCAGATTCGTGAAGAGAAAGCCTGATTTCCTCGAGGTCGTAGCTACATTGACTACATCTTCACTTGCGTCAGTTGTTGGAGCACCGTCACATATATTGGCGGCCCACCATTGTCGCGTTCCTCGATATCAAATGTGCATTCGATTCAGTGGATAGACTTGCAGTTTAGGACTGTCTATTCAGCAAAGGTGTACCTGAGAAATATGTAAATATTATCCGCGCATTAAACTCACTAACCTCGTACAGAGAAAGGGCTTACGGCAAACTGTCGTCGCCCTTTAATATCTGCAGCGGCGTGAGACAAGGATGCCTGCTGTAACCTTTCCTCTTCAACTTCGCTGTTGAGGAAGTCACGGAAAGCGCGTTCACAGGACACGACTTAGGTGTGAATCTGCTCCCAGGAGAACGGCTTCTTGACTTGGAGTATGCTGACGATATTAACCTCATCTGTGACGGCTCCCAGATGTGCCAAGTTGCAGTAAAGATTAGCCCTGGCTGTCAGCCGCTTCGAGCTTTGCATTACACTATCGAAGTGCAAGGCGTTCCTCCAAGATTGACCTGGACGGCCTCCTTCGCTGATCCTTGGTGGGGATGAGCTAGGAGTCATTCAAAAATTCAACTACCTGGGAAGTTGTATCAGCGCCTGTGGGATTGAAGATGAGGTTTCGAACTATAAAGCAAAAGCTCGAGGCGCATTGCTAACCTTCGCCACTTATGGCTGGGGCGCGACATCACTCTCGCGCTGAAGGGTACAGTGTACAATGCAGCGTTACGTTTGACCCTACTGTACGGTTGTGAAACTTGGCCCCTTAGATCAGAGGACAAAAATAGGTTAGTGACGTTCGACCACCGGTGTGTTCGCAATTTAGCTCACGTCTGGTGGGAACACCGCGTGAGTAACGAGCGTGTTCGACGCATTGTTTACGGCACTCAGCATCGCTATTTCACGCACCAGGCTCCGATAGCTCGGCCACGTGTGACGCATGCCAGCCCACCGTCTCCCGCGACGTGCGTTGTTTGTGCGCCGCGGGTGTGGATGGAAGAAGACGAGAGGTGGCTAAGCGATAACTTGGTCGAGAGGAATGAATGCCCTCACTTCGAAGCTGGCCTCGGTTGGAGCGTCACCACTCCCTGGTTGGTGTCCGAAAGACGATGAACACATCTGGTTGGATACAATTGTTGATAGGGCTAAGAGCAGACCTCGGTGGCGTTCGTGCTGTGAGTTTCTTCGTCCCACCCCATCCGTCTTAGCCTCCCCCTTCAACCACGATCTCATTATTTAGCATTTTATAATTTTGTATAGTAAATTATATTTTTTCTGCTGCATAGTAGTAGACGGCAGGTAGCTTACCGGAACGATGCCCATCCGTTACCGGTAGCTCAGCTGGCTTGCATCTGTTGCATTTTATTCCCTTTTTCTTAGGTATTGCGGCGCAGTAGCTAAGGTTTTTCCCACCGCTAGCTAACGTGTATAGTGTGTGCGTGTGTAAATCACTAACCAATAGGTCATAGCTGCAGAACAATAACAATTCCTTGCTTCGGACTAGGCAGCTCGTCTGGGCCAAGTCAAGCATAACTTTCGAATGAAATTTTAGCGATTATCATGTGGTTAATAAATGAACGACGCAGCCAGGTTGGGGGTGTTGTGTATCCTCTCAATTTATTGAACGGCTATGAAGGAGTTGGTCAGCTTCCGGCATCCAGTTGCAAGCCAGTTCGGATGGAGTTTTTCATCCTGTTCGAAAGATGCTTCGTTGTACGGGCAATGTAATCTGTACCACAGCAACAGGTAAACAAGTGAAGCCAAGTCAAAACAAGCGTACTTTACCCGACGGAGTATATTTCCAGCACATTTTTACACTGGAACTGCGGAAAAATTTGGGTACGAGAAGCATACTTAAAAGGACAGGCAAATGGTGAAATCAAAACAAACTATACACATATTCACTCAAGCAAGCGTTTACGAATTGCATCAACGATCTTCGTATAGTTCACTAGAAGACGTGAAAATAAGGTTAAACAGAGGTAGGAAAAGAACCGGTGCGAGAATGCAGTACCTTAAGTTTTGAGCTCGTAGAAGAGTAGGAACGAGTTTTCAATAACTCATCATAGAGTGAGTGATCCGAATAATTTAAAATCTCCAAAGAAAAATTGTGATATGCATCAAAATGCTTGAAAACAATAAAGTGTACAAGGGATTCTCGGGGTATTCCACTGCATTTAGCGATAAGCTTAATTGAACGGACAATAACTGTAAAGTCTTTTTGAAGAAGACCAGGGAAAATAACAGACGAGGTGCACAATGAATGAGGGAGAAGATATGTAGCTCCACATTTATAACTTAAATAGCGTGGTATTGAAAGTGTCTTGAGCCGCAGGACATAAAACGATACTTTCCTTAACTTGCGAATTGTTTCGTCGATGTGTGTAGAACACATTAAGTTTTGGGATAAAATTATCCCAAAGTACCTAACAGTGATTGAACTAAGTATAGTGCAGACGTTAACAACATTGGCGCTCGGATCACTTGGCGACTTTTGGCGTTTATCAGCGTTGAGAACTGAAAAGTTTCAGTCTCGTCAATTTGAAGCGTTGTGAACAAGGAATGGGTCGTTCAACCCAATTTGAAGAGCCGAGAATGAGAAATTCTTTGGAAAGATGATGCCTAAAGCATGGCATGTCATGCCTCAATGTTGGCATAATGCTTCAGATCGGTCAACAGGCAGCACTTGCTCGAACATTAGAGACCCTCTCGATCGATATCTGCTGCTTATCGGAGACCCGCCTGCAAGACTCGAGCTCTGTACTCACTCTGCGATCCCCTTCAGGTGACACAAGCAGCAGTTTCTCATTACGTCTATCCGATGACGATGCAGCTTCGAGCACCGGCAAAGCCGGTGTTGGTATTGCTCTGAGTCCCCGGGCTGAAGCTACTCTGGTTGATTGGATCCCAATCAGTAGCCGGAAGTGTGCGGTCCGATTGGCTGGCTCGTTCAAAGCTTCGAAGTCGCGTGGGACTAACAGGTGTCTATTCGTTATTGCTGCCTATTCACCGACAAACTGGAGCGATGACTCGGTCAAAGACGACTTCTTTCGTCAACTGAACGAGCTCCTTCGCCACAGAAGAAAGTCGGCCACTGTTGTGCTGGCTGGGGATCTGAACGCTCAACTTGGAAATATATCCACTGATGAAATACATCTAGGCAGCCAACATGGTGCAGACTCCCGTAATGATAACGGTGAGCGGTTACTACATTGGTATGAAGATGCTCACCTATTTCTTGCGAGCACTAATTTCCGACACAGCACCCGCCGAAGGGTGACTTGGCGCTCACCGGCCTCGAACCAGCTAGGAACGCAAATGTATCACATTGCGAAAAGTTACCGGTGGAGAGGCTGCATCCAGAACTGTCGCTCGATTTGTTACACATGTGTGGACACCGACCATTCACTTGTATGTGCTGACCTGAGGATGCATTTTGGTGGACGCCCACGACGACGTTGTGAGCGCATTGACACCAGCCAACTGACGAAGCCAGCTGTTCTGAATACTTATCAAAGTATGCTGCCGTGTCATTTGAGTAAGCACTCACTGGATGCAGTCGAAACTCACTGGTCTCATATTCAGTAATCCTTACTAGCAGCAGGAAATTTCTCATGTGGTAAGTCTAATCGCGAACATAGACATTGGGTCTCTTCGATGCTCGCCGGCATATTCCGGCTGGAAGCGAGCACAATGAAGCTCGCAAAGAGCTCCGGGCAAAACTCCGTGCTAGCCTGGTCGTCTCATCCGGCTTCAGGGATGGAAATGGCCGCTGATCTTGGTAACCAGCGTAAGTTATTCCGTCTGATTCTGGAAACGGGCAGCAGGAGACCTGTTGTCAGAGAAAATATACGTGACAAGAGTGGACAGCCTATCCACAAGTCGTCAAAACGCTTGGAGCGCTGGGCTGAGCACTTTGAAAGGCACTTTGATCGGTCGGAATGGTTAGATTTCTCGCCGACCAGTGATCGCACTGCTCCGTGGGCTGTTCCTTTAGATCCACCCTCTAGCTCAGAAGACGAAAGTGAGATCACACAGTTGATGTTCAATAAGGCCGCGGGACCTGATGACCTCCATCCAGCCCTTCACAAATTCGGGGGAGCTGCTCTTGTGGATGATTTATATGAGTTACTAGTGAAACTGTGGGATCAGGAAACCGTCCCGACCGACTGGAGCCGCTCAGTCACGGTCCCAATTTTCAACGGAAGCTCACGATCGGAACGCAGCAGCCATAGAGGAATCAGTCAGATCTCCATCGCCTCCAAATTGCTTGCCTCTGTCATCCTTAACAGACTGACTGGCACTTGTGAAAGCCAGATTCGTGAAGAGAAAGCCTGATTTCCTCGAGGTCGTAGCTACATTGACTACATCTTCACTTGCGTCAGTTGTTGGAGCATCGTCACCTATATTGGCGCCCGACCATTGTCGTGTTCCTCGATATCAAAGGTGCTTTCGATTCGGTGGATAGACATGCATTTTGGACTGTCTACTCAGGAAAGGTGTACCTGAGAAATATGTGGATATTATCCGAGCATCATACGCGTGGAGCTGGTGCAGAGTGAGGACTTACGGCAAGTTGTCGTCTCCCTTTATTATCTCCAGCTGCGTGAGACAAGGATGGCCGCTGTCTCCTTTCCTCTTCAACTTCGCTGTTGGCGAAGTCATGGATATCGTTTTCACAGGACCCGACTTAGGTGTGGAGCTGCTCCCAGATGAACGAATTCCTGACTTTGAATATTACGACGATATTGCCCTCATCTGTGACAGCTCACAAATGTGCCAAGCGGCACTGGACACATTAGCACTAGCTGTCCGTCACTTCGGGCTTTGCTTCGCACCTTCGAAGAGCATAGCGTTCCTCCAAGATTGGTCTGGACAGCCTCCTACGCTGACCGTTGGTGAGGATCAGCTAGAAGTATTTCAAACATTCAACTACCTAGGAAGTTTATCAGCGCCCGTGGTATTGAAGATGAGCTCACAAACCGTATAGCAAAAGCTGGAGGCGCTTTTTCTAACGTTCGCCACTTATAGAGCCGACTCGGCCTCACTCTCGGCCTGAAGTTTAGAGTGTACAATGCAGCAGTACGTTTGACCCTACTGTGCGGTTGTGCAAGTTGTCCCCTTAGAGCAACGGAAAAAAAGAGTTTAGTTACATTCGACCACCGGTGTGTTCGCAATTTAGCTCACATCTGGTGGGAACTCCGAGTAAGCAACGAGCGTTTTCGACACTTTGTTTACGACACAGGTAAAGGAACTGAATCCCTCAGCACCATTATTTCACGTACCAGGCTCCGGTGGCTCTGCCACGTGTTACGCATGCCAGCCCACCGACTCCCGCGACGTGTGTTGTTTGTGCGCTGCGGGTGTGGATGGAAGAAGAGGAGGGGCGGCCAAGCGATGACTTAGTCGAGAGGAATGAAGGCCCTCACTTCCGAGCTGGCCTCGGTTGGAGCGTCACCACTCCCTGGTTGGTGTCCGAAAGACGATGAACAAGTTTGGTTGGATACACTTGCTGATATGGGTAGTGGCAAACCTCAGTTGCCTTCGTGCTGTGTGTTTCTTTGTCCCACCCCATCCCTCTTAGCAACCCCCTCCAACCACGATCTCATTATTTAGTCATATTGTTTTGCATAGTAATTTTTTTGACGCACAGTATCCGGCTGGTAGCTTGCCGGAACGATGCCCATCCGTTACCGGTAGCTCAGCCGGCTTGCACCAGTGGTATTTTTTCTCCTTTTTTCTGTGTATTGCGGCACAGTGGCTGAGGTGTTCCCCTCCTCTAGCTAACGTGTATGATGATGCATGCCTAAAACAACACCTTCGGGGTGTTTAAATCCAATATAACGTGATAGAATAGGAAGTCCCTCGATGTACAAATTAAAGACAAGGGAAAGAGGATTGCCCAGGTAAAACATCCCAATCGTTACCAATATTGGAGGACGTTTAGCCGTTTAGTTAGTTGATTTGCGAGCGTTGTAAACTATTTGCCAACAAGATTGCACACCGCAGGTTGGACGCTGTTTGTGAATAATAGCATGCAAGTAAATGACCTGTCGACACTCCCAAAAACGTTTGAATGTTCCAAGAAAAGCAAAGTTACTGCCTTACGTTTAGCATCGAAGGCAGATGCTATTGTGTGAAGGCTATAGTCCACTAAATCCATAGTGGAGCTATAGGGATTATAAGTAAACTGAGAGGCAGCACTAAATTAGGGTGATCATATAAATCACAGGAATAAGCAGTCATTCTAAGACTTTCAGTAAGACTGACGTACAAGCAATGGGACGGAATTTCGGAGCTTGTATTTTTGGGCCTGGTGTAATCCTGTCGGGTCTTCAACTGTAGGCAATAGTGTCACTGTGTACGTCACACTTGAACATATATGTTAACTGTAAGTTGAATGAGTCAGCGCATTCCTTTAAAACAATTGGCGATAGAGTATAAGGTACCCCGGCATTCCTCAACTTCAGCCTCTTGTGTTGCTTGTAAACCTCGAAATAAGTATAATGCGAATGTAGGACCAGCTGCGGAGGGCGAGAGCGGGTGAAATGAAGACTGAGAGCAGGCATTTGGAGTGGCAGATCGGAATTTTGCTTTGAGCAAATCGACATCTACAGTCCTTAGGTTTACTGAAGTCTTTACCATACAGTTGTTTCAAAAGCTTCCACAGGTCATGGCAGTTGTTGCTGGATATAACGGCATCAGTGTACAAGCTATTCCGTCGTATAATCTCAGTTGGTATTGCTGAAGAAAGTACTTTGACGCGATCGGGCGGTTTACATTTATGAGCATTTTCTTTCTACCAAGTTGTTTGAGTAATGGGGAGCAAAACCGGTCTGCTGGTAAATAAATTGTTTCCATTGGACAGTATGGGTCGAATCTGAAATTGTGATAGTTGCTGAGGTGATCGCACTGAACGGACATATTGTCGTTGTCGAAGACAGTAAAATCAGTGGACAACTACGTTGTTGTAAGTCTCGCGATATTGGACATGGAACAGTCTCGTCTCCTGATAGATTGAATGGGATATGGGCCAAAGAAACGATGTCTGTCTTACTGCGTGGAAAACAGTCGCGGTTGGTCTGTGAAGACGAGATCTAATTTTGCTTCTAGTCTAGTTGGAAACGTTACCATGTTCGCCAGATCAACTCACTGAATAAATTTGACAGCACAATCATTGAGATCTCCAACAATCACATAGACTGAACGTTCGCATGTCGGTAGTAACACAGTGAGACGTTGGTGTCTCAGGCGATTTGTCTACGTTTCCGACGACAATAGAAGTGAAACCGCGCAGGAACCGTGGCTTACGTTCAATCAAATGACAGCTAACAGTGATTGTTGTATACTTGCAGTAAGGCAACTGAATTGAAGTAAGTAATTAAACGGGTAAGTACACGAGTAAACGCACATAGATTTGGCGTGGACAGGACTTTTGACTTTTGGGATAGTTTTCACCATCTGACTACCGGTGAAGCGAATCACATTTTGACTTCTGAAAAACCGTGCCTGAGAACGTGAAAGAAACGACGAGTTAGAAGGCTGGCAACGGAACACCTTTGTATGCTAATTTTAGGGAAATGGATTTCTTTCTGGCTGTGTGAGTTACCGGAGCTTTCTTGCTCCTCTGTTCCATATTGGGCTTATTGAAACTATCTGGTACCTACTTTTCTTTAACGTAGAGCATATGCACTGCAGTTTCCCAGAGAACATGCTGTTCGAGTGACATCGGTATCCCAAATGACCGTTTAAGGCAACTTATACTGGTGTGCACTAAGAACATTCAGTTCATTTCAATTGGACTTTTAACAGACAAAGAGACAGGGTAGCTATGGGTTCACTATTAGGACAGCTACTCACCGATGCTTCTTGAGTAACTTGGGGAACACTCAGCTAAACGAGTGTATCAACAACCTGGTTCACTAAGGTCGATACGTCGATGACATACTTTGTGTTGCTGACGGTCGGGTATGCATCGAATATCTGCTAGTCCACTTCAACGTTGTACACAACAACAAAGTATTCATTATTAAACTTGAAAGTAACTAATGCTTGTCATCCTTAGATGTCCACATCACCAGGACTTCAGAAGGGACAGTACAGAGGAGAATACACAGAAAGACATCTTTGAGCGTACAGTATACCCATTTCGCCAGTTTCGTTCCAATGAGCCAAAAACGTAATCTCGTCCGTTGTCTAGCGAAAAGAGCGAGGAAAATATGCCTGGAAGACACGCTGTCAAATGAGTTACGTTTCATTCGAAGCGTTCTCGAACAAAATGCTAACACGGACAAATTCATCCGGAGTCACATGGAGTCACAAGCACCAACAGTCCAAGCAGTCACCACAGAAAAGCGCTTAAACTACTTACCACTGCCTTTCACGAATGATGTGATAGCAGAAGGAAGTACTCGAAGACTACGCAATGCAACCGCGAGGACCTACTTTGTAGCTGTCCCCCGTGTCAGCTTCACTGATACACGAGTCGTGAGTCATCATCTCAAGAACAGGATACCCAAGTACGAATATTTCCTTCTGTGTGTACCACTTTTCTCGCTCGTTTCGAGCATTATATTGGCAAGAAGGCCAGGCGACTGTCTGATGGAGTCCGGGAACTTTGCCTGGTGTGGCTCTACACTGGTGTCAGAAAGACAGAAGTCAGCGAGGTACTGTGGCATTTGGTCAACTCAAATCACCAAATGAATGTGCGAGAGGCTTTCCGACCTATCTACAGGATGTCTGGACGCCACAACCAAGCCCTCCGATGCTGCTCATTAGCGACAGGGTAGACAATCGCCATTCGGCCCCATAACCCCAACTTACGTGCTTTAAAAAGTTTGTACAGGCTGTACAGCTACGATAGTCTCAAGCTTCCCCATGTAATGACTCTACACTTAACCCTTCCACTAATGTTGCCCTAACCAGTGTCGTCACTTAATCTCATTGACCGGTCAATTCAATTCATTGATTCATCATATTTAAATACCCCGTGTTCGTTTTACTTCTATTTTCCGTGATTTATTGACCTGATGCGAACCACCGAAAACACTCTTGTTCACCTAGCCTTCTGCTTCTGATATCCCCTCCGGGATTATTTTTTCAGTTCAAGTTTTTCCGCCTGACGCAGTTAGCTGAAACTCTGCTTCCGTCTCTATAGGGATGAAAGAATGTAGTAATTCCTATATTGTTCATTCCAAGTACTTTTCCTGTACACTTGACGCCGTAGCGCAACACCATCTTTTCGCTTCATGGCCACATGTAAAAACTGAAAACAGTCATCTTTCTCCAATTCACGTGTAAACTATAACGCAATGTGCGTCTGGTTAAGTGCGGTAGTGAGTTCCTCGAGGTTATAGGATAAATGGTGCGACATAAACATGTTACTGACGTAACCATGTATGCTCTAAACTGACAAATCTCCACCGTCTTCAAGTGTGGTTGAGCTTCTTGACTAACTCGGACGTAATAACACATATAGATCCGACAACCAAACGGACCACCAGGCTGAAGGGGAATTGTGCCATTAATAAAGGAATCCTTTAAACGCCTTCTAACCCCTACTACTAGGTCTATACTACCACCAATCAATTAGACGAATTACAGCTTACAGTTGCTTATAACCTTTCAAAGTAACATGAAATAAGTTTCGAAGGTCCCACTAACAAGCCAATACTTTGTTTGGATATTAGATTTTACCATTCAGGCAGCCTGTTTTACTTAAGAACCGTTTAGCATTGATTGAATTTCGGGATAATATTTCTCGCTTGCGGATTTGTTTTTTTCAGCGGGTTTTAGCACTGTGAAAAATGTACTATATATATACTAATTAATATTGTATGGGTTGATGTTATTATGACTGTATTAAACCTAACGAGAGGCGGGAAATTGTCTGTGATGCGGAAGTTGTCCTTGACCCTGAAGGGATTGTGGAGGTGACGGTGGTAATGGTGAACTTCCACATATTCACCCCGTGTTGCGTCCACTGTGCCAATTCACCTTTTCCAGCGGCGTTCGATTCAGTAGGATATGTTTGGTTCTACTCGAGTGGTAAGGCAGGTTCTTATGTCATTTACCGCGCATCTTGCTACTGGTGTTTATTTTACTTTATACCATTCCTAACTTTCTGTAATTTATCCAAAGGTTATCGATCTGGGAGTTGTGCTTCATCCTGGTTCCTACTTTCGGGATGCGTGGAATATTCTGGATGCAATCGTTGTATTATTCGCTCTGGTTGCATTCGTCGTAAGGTAAGCTTTTAACGCGTTTTCTATTACCTGCTCTGTGTTTAACGACGACTAGATGGTGTTGAAGAGAACATGTGGCTGATGCTGATGTTGCATTCTTGGTGCTTCTTAACCGCAGTTGGGTTAAACCAACTTACACTTAGACTATGTCCTTTTAAGCTGCATAAATTTTACTGCACTTTATTTGATTTGTTCTGCTTCCGTGAATAACCTTTTATTAACTGATCACGTTGCTTACATTTATTGCGCTTATCTTCGGTGACTTTGTTGCGTTTGTAGCATTTTTAGCCAACATGTGGACATTTTTTGCTTATCGCGGATTTGTTGCTAACCAACTTATGCTAACTTATGCTAATTTAGCGAAGAATTATACCACCGTATCTGCATGCATTATTTGATTTATTTTATTTCATCTTGTCGTTTCAAGTGATTGGCTGTTGTTTGATATCCCCGGTGTGGCTTCTCTTGATGTGCATGTTGACAAGGTGCTTACCTGTCTTTTACCCACTACCTCGTTCATACTGACTCCAGGAGACAGTTTGTCGTTGCTAGACGGGACGGGGTGCATGGTCCTTGTGGTCGTGCTAAGCTTGAAGAGTGGTTCCATGCACTCAGTGTGGAGCGGACTACGGTCCAGCCACCGCCTTGTGTGTACTTGATTCCCCAAATACAGCATGCTTGTGTTTGCCTGTGAAGGAGTGTGGGTCGGCTCCGTTGATGAAACGTGGCTCCCATCCACATGCTTCCCGGTCTTATTCCTTCGGGTTTACACTGGATATGGTGTGTGTGGATGGAGCTGTGTGTGGTGCAGCGCGAGCCATCCATGGTCCCTCTGTAGGCGCAGGCGTCCTGTGGCTGGCCACAATGACAGGCAAATCCGAAACCGGATGCCACCAACCATGTAGGGCTACTCACAATAGCCGGGTGGGTTAATGCAAATGTTGGAAGAAACGCTTGGCTTGCTCACCAGTGAACTCATTTGACATGCAGTGGAATTGCAAGAAGGTATATGCTTCAACCATGCGGACCGAACGGATTCGCTTATTTATTTTGTTGCAGAGACATATTAAATGGAAAACGGCGATGCATTCAAACAATATTTAAGCAACCTGTGCAGTTGCATTTTAGCGTACATGTCATTTGAATGGATTTCGACACATTTCTTTAGGTTGAATTTCAATTTACTCGAAACTGAGCCTCTATGATTGCAGTAGGGTTCCACTTAAAACTGATGCCCATGTCAATAGCGCCTTTTGCGATGCGTGTAGAATATGTTTGTGTAATCCGTTTACATATATATGGCACTTTGCATGGAAATTATGACTTCTAATTTTTTTGTTAAACGTCATCTGGCTCCGCTAGAAACCTATCGTTGCACCGTTACATTTTCACTTTACTGCTTTAAATTCGTTTAATGTGTTGTTTATCTAGAACAGTATATCGCGCGCATGTGCAAATCAATTTGCTTCAATTATCGTGCATATCTCTGGGATTAAATAGCTTCTGAAATTTGCCAACATACTAAACAATTCCGCACCGTGTTGAAAGTTAAAATTTTGATAGTTCTGATTATGATTACATGTTGATAGAGGCAGTGGAAAGAGGGAGATGTTATCAACATATCGGAAAATTTTATCAACTGCTGCACTTGGTGTATAAACCATTTTATTTCAACCGATTGACTAACTGACGAAACTGGGTTTCCACACCACATCAGTGTACAAATCGCAACTCATTTGCACATATCTCATAAGATGACATCATGACATCAAACACCTGCTTTAATACCATGCAGCTAGTGTTGCACTGCTCGAACTATACTGTCTGAACTAGTCCTGCATGTATTCGTGAACCTATTCTAGAGCTCACTTTGTAAACTCACTGACCGCAAATCCGATTATCTCCTACGAATTCAGTTGTAACCGTTAGCGTGCGTTCCTCTGGATCGTGGAGGGAACTTTACGGTTGAGAATAACCGCCGTTTGGATAAGTGGGAATACGATTTAACTAAGTAGCTTATGTTCTGCTTCCAAACTCATTTTGGCTTCTTAAATTACCAGGTTTGTTCTCGTGTAAATGGTCTGGTTACCATGCTACTAGCGAGGCGATCGGTTAAATCTAATGAGTTGCATCTCCACTCAAGTAGTGAGACTGAGACAATTTAACTGCCTACTTCTGTACACGTTTTTTGTTCTGAGACCACATTTCAGTTCGTTTTATGCAAGGGATGTAAAGACTTGTAGGTGCATTTTTCATACGTTTCATTTCCAACGTTGATAACTTTTGTGCCTCTTGACACTGTTGTACTTGGATGTTATTCTGTGTGCTATGTCTGTGACTTACCTGTGTTACGACCGCTGCTGTACATGTGAGCACTAAGCAGCACTCGCGGACACCGGTACAAATTACTGGCATCCGAGTTGAAGTGGACAGCTCACCCTGGACGCTATGAGGGCCGGTTATGCTGTGAAACAAAAAAGATTTATTTGCAGAACAGAAATGCCAATGTCCTTACCTTAAAGAATACACTGCACTGATCTTAAAAATGTCTTCCGATGTTACTTAGCACGTCAGGTTACATTGCTAAAATCAAGTGATTATTTTAAACAATATCAAGGCTAAGTCGTAAGACTTATAAGCAAATTTACTGAATCAGAATATGTACAGAATGCAACCATGTGGCAAATACTCTTAAAAGATTACCGCAACACTCGCCGTCAACTATTGACTGTATCTTGGCACTGGGAAATAATTATTTCGCCGAGATCGACGCTTGTATGCTCCCGCGCCCTTATGCTGCAGAAACCAGCGAAGGTCACCCATCATAGAAGACATGTGCTTGCCACTGTAGCGATGCTCCAAGACTGAAATGTCTTGTTGAAAGCGCTCATCAACTTATTCGCTAACAGATCTTAAGTTCTAAATGAAAAATTCAAGGTGTTTGTGCAAAAATTGAACCTTGAGTAACATTTGAGCACCAAGATCCCGATAGTCTGCAGTGAGCTATTTTGTAATGTCTTTGTAGTTAACTGCCTTTGTGCTACCTAAAAATCATGTAGACATTACGCATTAACATCGACGCGCTTCTGACTCAAATGAAGCCAATTGGCACTCAAAACCACTGTCCGTCATTATCTGGCACATAGCAGGTCAAGTAAGTATCGCTTCTTTGAGTTTCGCATCACTGATCCTCAGAAACATTTGTTTCCGGTATTAGAACGTAAAACCCTCTCGCTTGAGGGCTTTGACGAAGCTTTAAATCAAACCAAGTTTGAAGTGCAGGGGTGATAGATAGATATGATCAGGTTGCACTAGAGGTGTATGTGTTAAACTCATTTTGCCTGCAGCGTACTCAGTCCTCTCTAGACACTTTTCGATTGTGTAGTACTGTTGAGTTGCTCTACGGTCCCAGAAGCACAAGAAACAACAATCTTTGATGAAGCCTCCTTGCATACCCATTAGGAGGCCAATGACTTTGATGTCAGCACAGATGTTCTAACAGTTCTTATGGTAGTTGGATGCACCGAGTATCTGTTCCATGCTTTCGTAAGTCTCCCTCATATTGATGACATGCGACAGAGACACAGTTGGGCATACATTTCCATTGTGGAGCAGTTTGTCATTAAGATTACTCTTGGATGAGTCAATAAACAAACGCCATTGATTACTGATACGCTTCACGCGAAGCTCCTTCATTAGTCCATGTCGGAACAGTAGCGAAAGGTTTCTGTCTTGTCATAGTAAACAGACATAGCAACTCTTCTCTTTCTGTATACAGTAAACTTAGTGTTTGCAGGAAGTATGTCCCACTGGTGCAGCCAAGATGCTAGTAACTCGGTAGTGTTCTTAGGCAAGCCCAGGTCAAGTACCAAGTAATTCAGCCCTTATTGTTCTATAAGATGTGGGTTTACAGGGTCAGCTTCACAATTTTCAAGCATCTCGGAATCAGGGGAAGCTGAAGATGCGAAACCACTGTCATTCATCATCAGTGACAGGTAAACTGGAGTCACTGGAATACGTGAGGTGCAATCATTGGAAACATATCGACTAACTGATGGAAAATCTGGTTAATGAATTTTGTCCTTTTTGGGTCGGAGAATCCAGTAACAATGGTTAGGCCGAAGTAGCAATTTGTCGTGTGATCCTTCAGCTACCTTCACGCCATGAAGAATGCATGGAGCATCTTGCATTTGCCCTTGAGCCTCTGAGTCGGATGAACATTGCACGACACAGACACTATGCGGTGTTCACTTCTTATCCTGCTCTTCCAGTTGTATCCAGAAATATGCGTGGTAGGCAGAATTCAGTTGTGAAGAAAGGGGTACACACTGCGACTTTGTAATAAACTGTTCACAGAAATCACAAAGTTGTTTTCAGTCATTGATACGCCAGGGTCTTTCAGCAATGCTGAAGATAGCAATAAAGAAAACCCAGCTGTCAATCGACTTCCAGTATCAGGTGAATATCATTCTGAACAGGTAATCTTTTCCACAATTACAGGGAGCCAATCGACCAGTAACAGACGAACATTCGACGCATGTAACGCATAGCTTAGCTGAAACGAAACATTGAATTTAAAACATGAAGAGATAGAGAAACATTTGGTTTGCAAATTCGTAACGAGCTTACTTGCTACCGATAGTAAGTTATTATCTCATTTCTTGTATAAAAATGATGTTGTACAGTCTGATTGATATATTGGAACAGTTTATCCAAGAACATAACTTAGGGGCAATCCGTGTCGGAATATAGGATATTTCTGGACGCCCAGTGCAGATTCCATATTTCAAGGGCATAATGCAGCTGAATAGGACGTTGCGTAAAAAAACTAAGTTTATGGAGCTCAGCAATAAATAACTTTATTCCGCGTTCACTCCCAAGAGTTTGTCAGTTGATGTCCCCATTTTCAGCATTCAATATACATTCGGTTATAACTTCAAATACAGCAGATCATTATTAGTAAGTTAGGGCATCCCTTTATTACTCATCTGTTTGTAAGAACAGTGGGAATGAATTGTAATGGAAACGCTCTAGTTGTTTTTAATCGCCTAGTCGGGACGGATGGGATCTTTTCCTTCATAGCATCTCATGCACAGAGTAGATTATAGAATTCGGATCATTCGGGTCTAAACTACTTAGCCGACAGAAAAATGTACACGCAAGGTGGGAATAGCGAAGAAACGCGTAACACCGCACGACTGCAATCGAGATCCAGTATGAAAGGCTGGTGGACTGCAGGAGTTTGTTTAATGACTCAGCGAAGGCGAACATACCTTCTCTATATTAGTAATTATCATGTAATAGCATAGATATTTAGGACATAAACTTAAGGGACGGTTAATGTCGCTGCAGTATATGAGTTGCCATTTCGTGACAGTGTACAGATGTAAGTTCATTCCGCGTCAGAACCGCTTGAGACGGTAGATGCAATCATGTCACTGGAGGGGATTAGGAGGAGTCCGAACGGTTTGCGTTGACGCAAAACAGCGGTTTTAGTAGGGTGAACACAGTTGCGGCCTGGGTGGACTGATTCGCCTAATACTGAGATCTACGCAAGTTTGGCGAAATAAATCGCTTTGCCATTGCAAAACCTTCAGATACTTAACTAACTGAGCAGTTTAATTTACAAAGAATATTAAAAACGATGCATTTGATGCCATACGTTTTTGGTGATGGTGGTTTATGGCACGTGACTTGCGCGTCAATAAGTGTTAGTACGAGGTCATGCCGGATGCTTTTAGCGAATCGTGGATACATGGTTGAACTCGAATGGAATGATTGATGAAGATTGCTTTTAATGAGTAAGATCTATTGACTGGCCGACTTACAACACCAGAGATAAAACGTTGCTTGGCGGTACTAAGTTCCTTTGCTATATTGAGTATGGACACGTTTTGAATTACAAACGATTTAAAGTTTTGCTTGTAGTGTAGCCGGATTCCAAGGGTCAAATAACGGATCTTATAGAGATAACAAATCACCTGAAACACTGTAATCTGCAGGTATCAGTCACACAAAAATATCATCTTTCGGTACCCTCATCACTACAATCCGCCCAATCTAAAATAACTACCGGGTGAATTGCAATTAAACTATATTTTTGATTGCTATATATGGACCTCTAAAGCACACTTACTTCCTGTTAGTGCATTAGGTAAACGCTCCAAAGTTTTCGTTGCTAGTTGCCTAGAATAATATATCAGTATTTTTTCCCCGCAAAAGTCACAGTGCTCTTTTTGTTTTTTCCATCAGGTCAACGACGACGCTCTGGTACGTTCTACACACTGACTTTATTCCTCCAGGTTGCCTTTTCCACTACACTTGAGATTCACTGTAACAACTAGTGTAAAACACTTCTTTTACACGTGAGTTGGTAGTTTGCAGACGTTTTGAGAAGAGTTTAGCGGGTGTCAAGGGTCGTTAACATGTTGCTGCAGAACCGCGCCAACTGCCACGTCGGAATGAGTACCGGATTTGAAGTGGCTCGCTCACCAAACCTGATTAGAACAGAGAATGGTGAATATATGGAATAACTTGCCTATGCGCCTGTTCAAAGAAAAGTCGGTGTCGGAATTGAAAGTTCCATGACAAATACTTTGCTGATGTGAAATATTAGCAATGATCACCAATACAACTGATCAGTATAAATGATGGATTTCAGAAGCAGCAACATAGGCTTATCTCTCATCGGTACTTCCATCCATCCGTAATACGTGTAACCGAAATAAGTCTGCGTGAAAAGCGTTCTATCAGCATAATATAGGCGGTTACCTTGAACGCCGGCAAAATGGCAAGGTCTTTATAGCAAGTGCCAAGCCCGTCTGCGTTTCAAATCAGCCAATAAATCGGCACCGCAAGTCTAAGACACTAAACCGAGACAAGGTGTTTTCTTTGATTCGAAAAAGACCATCAGTCACTAAAACTCTAATTATTGTTAGTATGCTTTTGCCTTTACACTGAACACTGGAGTAGAGGGTGCGGAACAGAATTGATCTGAAAAAGAAGCTAACTTTTGAAATATCGATCCCGTAAATCTACCATAGCAGCAATTCCGTGGTAAAAATTGCTACTGAAAACCACAAACTAGCAAACAAACGTACCATTAGAGTTAGACTTTACAGTGAGGTTTTCTGCAACCTAATTGAGCGACAGATAGCAAGCGCTTACTGAAGTGTGTTCACCATAATTGCATCGCTGGGGTTCGACTGATCTAATTCAGAAATGGCGTGCAGTCTATTTAATCGGTAATCGTTCGTGTTAACCAATAGCACCATCACATCAGCGCAAATCTGTCTTGTAATGCGTAACCGTTTATTCTGTGGTACTTAAAACTTCGCAGTAATCATATATAGTTGAATGGTCTTATGGACAGTCCATCGACGTTTTCAGTCAAATAATCCCAAACCGATAGAGCGGAAATAAGGTTTGGATCGCGGTTGGACAAGTAGTGCTAGCTTCTACTAACTCTCTTAGCGACATTACATTATAGTACATGTCAAGTGTTCTACAAGTGGCGCGTATTAAAATACTAAGACGGTTGGTTTATCCACTGAGTCGCATTGCCTTCGATTTCAATGAACTAATGGTTAGTTGACTATATACTTAAAATGTCCCATATCGGTAAGAGCGACTCCATAAATTTAACTGAGCGGATCAACTAGACAATCGCTCCATATTCTGTCCATCATATCTTGGTTTGCTTAAGTTTGCGTAAATTAATTTAACTAGACGGAGACGTAGAGCGCTACATTTGCTGTTCACCAGTACATCATGCAAAAATTGGTATTTCAGTGACACAGACATAGTGCTGACTACAATTCCGTCTGTGATTAAAGCTTGGATGTCACATCATTCTGACTGTATGACTTTAAATTGTACGTATATGTGTAATTTCTACTAAAAGAAAACTAGGAACTGAACGTGGTCAAAGGCTTGCCGCTGTCGACAGTAATAGTGTGGCTAAGAGCAGAAGGGACGTAGCAACCACAAATTCAGACAAACATATGCAAACGGATGTCGAACAAAATAAAACCATACCTATTCCCCCAAAACGAATGTATTGATTTAGACTATGGACGTTCGGTAGTTGTAAGCTTAGTTGAGCGTCACCTCGTCAGGAAGACTATCGTGTTTACACCCCTGCGGGCCAATTGCCCAATTCCAAGCTGACATGCCTGTCTGCTAGCTTACTAACTTACATAGGATAATGACGTACTTGTATCTGATTGGTCGCTCTGCTATACACTGCAAGGAAACTACTTCCTATTATGACAGTCAGGGAACTTACGACAGTAATACTCACCTTTACTAGTGACCACAGAAATCACAATGTTCGTTTGACGGCGACAAGTTGACAATGCATGCATCATGCTGGTTTGCTCATTCTAATAAAGTCAAATTCAAGTTTGCTTCTAATAGGTAATGGTGAAGGTTGAAGCAAAGACAAGAAATTCTACTGCGAAGCCCAAGATATTTTTGAGCAGAACTGTTTGTCTGTATAATTCTAACGAACTTGTTACTGCTACGGAATGTAATGGCATCTCTTAGTATTAGTTGATCTTATTGATGAATTAGCATCGTTCTAATCTACCTACCAGCTAACAGCATCCATACTTTTATAGGCACACGGGAGGCAGCGCATCAGCAAAAAATCTGAACACCATAAAGTCTCTTCGTGTGCTCAGAGTTCTCCGGCCTTTGAAAACAATCAACCGAGTACCAAAGTTGAAGGTCAGTGCAATGATGTGATATCCGCCTTACACATTCGTGATGATATTTACCCCTTACAGGTAGTTAAAATCCCCTTGTTCGGAACTTATACTAGCTGTATAGACTCTGTGTGAGGTATCACGAACAGGTCCACATTGCTAAGAGACATGCAGCCACTTACTTACCGACTTAGAGACACAGGCTGATACGGAGCAGTTGTTGGCTTGTTACGCTAGTGCCACATTTGTTGAGCGCAACACGCATGTGTCTTTCATGTTGGACATAAAGTTACAACCATACTTTGTCATACTGTGTGGTTTGACAGATGATGAAAAGATCTAGCCCGCACACACACAACTACAGTAGCTGCTAACCCCATCAGTTCTTCAAAAAACACGAAACATCTCGCCACCCTAGCATGGAAACACAGTCAGAAAATACCTTAACAATGTTATCACTGTTAGTAACTGACGTGCCCCATCTGTTTACTGTATACTAGGGTTTTAAAATGAAATTCCGTTTACATCGGACAGTAACTGCGGTCCAGAGTGGTCATTATCGACCCATGCTTACTGTGTGTATGTGCATGCTGGCGCGTCATATGGCGACTAACAACTGACTGTATCGACTGTGCTATTGATCGAAATTTGGTTCAACCAATCGCATCCCCAGTTTTCTCTGCTTGTCGATTTTGGATTGGTAATAGCATTTGCCTGAAGTCAGTTGCGGAAATTGATATGATTTTGTGTGTGCCGAGAATGCACCCACGTGGGCGCATAAGGTGCGGAAGCAGAACCCATTTTGGAAATCTATCCGTCAAGTACACATCTTGCGACCACTAGTATCCTATTGAGCTATCAAACTTGAAGCAAATTAAGTCTAGTCAAAATAAGCTTTATGAACCCGAATGGATGCATTTTCAGCATTTACAATACCACTGCGGACACCTGGATGATACTGTCAAGATACATGCTTGGGTAGAAAAGTGGGAAAAAAAGCCGAACTGTTACTCCAACAAAAGCTCCCGCAACATGTTAGTGACTTATGCTGTGTCCACAAGCAAAAGTGAGATATAAGGCAAAAAAGTATTACGATACGATGAAGTGCGGTAGATGAAAATTGCATTTCGAACGAGTAGAAGAGAAATTGTTTTGGAAACATCATTGGGAAGTGGATGAAATCGTTCGGTTAGTATCTTAAAAGTGACATCATTGCAGGTATCAAGCTGTCTAGAAATGATCAAATCAGCTAAAGAATCTCTAGACAAGCCGCTACACCTAGAAATGAGCTTTATAGATCGCACCAATAAGATGTAGGCTTACTGAAGCAGTGTAGGGAAAATGACAGGAGAGCAGTATAGCCAATGGACAATAATACAAGAAGTCACAAACCTTAATATTAAAGTACGAGGTACTGAAAGTGTCATCGGTCTGAGGTAATTAAATGGAAGTTTTCTGAATTTTTGAAATGTTTTACAGAGGTGCGTGGACCAAGAAATGTTCTGGGACAAAAAAACGTTTAGATACTTTACGGTAGAAGAGATGGGTATGGGAGTTTTCATCACAGTATGGGGGAGAAAGCTATGAGAGACTGCGACTTATGGCCACGTAGAAAAGAAAATGTTAGATCACTGCATTTAGAAGCATTAAGTGTAAGAGATCTGGATGAAGACCATCCCACCAGATCTTCTAACCCATCTTGAAGTTATGAGCAATCCTGTTTAATGGGGGACATGCATCACAGCATGCCATCATAAACATATTTACACCCCATTAACGTGGTTTGTATATTGAGATGTTCGACCTACAAGGAAAAAAGAAAAGGTGATAAGGTCACTCCCTGTGGAAAACCACAGTCGGCAAGAAGAACAGAGGATTTCTTACCGTTCAAATAAGTGAAGTGAGTACGATCTGTAGAATAGACACTTAACAAAGTACAAACACCATGGTGAACTCCATCTTCGGATAGCAGGTTTAACAACCTTGACCTATCCAGGCTTCCAAAGGCATACGAATAATTCAGGAAGAGAAGCCTTGCGGATTTATATTTTGATCTAATGTAGAGGCTATGGAATGGACAAAAGATAGCACTGCATCCATTGTGGAGCGCTGGGGTCTATAAGCGAACTGGTAGATGTCGTCTTTAGAAGCGGCTGCAAAATGCACGGAATTAACAGTTTTTGAAAACTTTTAGGATCACCGATATACACGCCAGTGAGCTATACTTTTGTGATCCAGTTTTTGTTACTGGACTGCTACTGGCCCTTCTCCAAATGTCCGGGATCACACCTGTAGTGAGGCATTTGTTAAAGAGCTGTTAAAAGCAGTATGAGAGAAATTGCACACTCCACCAAAGCTAATAGTGAGAGAGTATCTGAACCACAAGCTATGGTTGACCTTAATTTTTCGAGTGCCTTGGGACCGTAGCTTTGATCGAAGAGCGCGGCTAAACTTGAGCTAATGAAGGAGAGCAAGGAAGATGAGTTTAGTGAGGCGAAACTGAACTCCGAATTCCATTTATCCACATCCACTTCACCTCTCTGGCTTCAAACGCTCTTAACACACAGCTGCCTCAGAAGCCCCCATAAATCAAGACTGTTCCGGTTGACTAGAACTGCTTCGACTTATAATTGGGTTAGTCTTGTTATCTCGGATTTAATTGTCGTGGTTAGAATTTTGACACTGGTAGCATTCTTACATTTATAGGCTCACTCTTTCATCCTTCGAAGTATTGGTGATGAAAATAAATCTGCTCTTAGATAACTTGTTTCAACAGCGCAACACATATCAAAGCGATATCTGATGTACTCCGTAAGATGGTCACATTCGGGCGACAGGTGCTCGACTTCTCAAACCGAAAAAAAGTTAAAGAAAACATCGTCTGGAGCCTCGTGATGTGTTCCAAGGAGAAAATTCGCCAAGTGATACTCTTGTAAAGAGGTTTGATCAGCGTTAAAATATTAGACTTGTTGCATATGACTGGACACAGTTTTAAAATATAATGGTCTGAGCCGCTCAAAGGAGATCGCTTTTGTGTGGAAAACAACCGCCGTTTATTTGTGAATACAGTGGCCATCTGGACATCTTGTCTGATTGAAACAGTCACTAGGTTCTACCAAGTCAAGTGTCTTCAAGAATGTTGTATCCTTTTTATTGAATTCGCCAGCAACAATAAAGATAGAACAAGCTAATTTAAGCAGTAGCGTTGAAGAAATTTGATCCTCAAAAAGCTTTAAGTCCGTTGCAGATGTGTCTGGAGCAATATATACGTCTCCAACGATGATAGATCGGAATCCACTTAGGAACTTCCGTGTGCACTCAACTAAATGGCAGCTTATAGAAATCGTTGAGTACGTACACATTATGATTGCTGCTTTGCACCAAACTTGTGTAACGTAAGTTATAACGTCTCCACCACGAAACTGGGTTCTTCGGGACGCTCAAACCTGATGGGAAAATAAAAACCGATTTGAGTTACCTCATTTTCCACATCAGCATGCAAGCGCCTTTCTTGCAACAGAATGATTTCTGTAGTAACTTCAATTCGTCGCGTAATGTCACTGAAAGCACTGATTTTAACAAGGAGCGAGCGAACATTAATGGAAAGTATCAGTGGGACTTGCGCTTTGTCGACCGAACAACGACTGAGGCCAGATTGCCAACCAGCATGATGCTTGCGCTTTTTGCTAACACATCTATTCGTAATACGTTTGCAAGTTTTCCTGACTTTATGGCCGTATTCCATAAGGCCCGGATTTAAGACAGTAACATGTAACGTTTTCAAATATTTGACCGAGTAGAACAACATTAATGTTTAGACCTGAGCATAAAGAACAAATTGCATCAAAGTTAAAGATAAAATATAGAATCCGCAGTCGGTAGTTTAAACTAATCCAAGGAGAACAGCAACGACGGAAGTTGAAGGCCCCGCCACTTGCACACACTTTCCACAGGTGAACAATTGGCTTTGAGGTAGAAAGCGGGTTTCCGTCCGGTTCTTCCGGTTCGCTATGTTTGACATGTAGTACGAACGGTAACAGCTTCACTTGCGTTTAGTGGGTCCAGTGTGCTCAACCAATTAAGCTGAACATAACGCTAATCAGAAAAATAACGGTTTCGTCAAGAGCAAGAAACAGCCCGATAAAAGCATATACAACTGGTGTATATAATATGGACTTTGCTAAGTTGGGAACTCATCCACTTTACCTCAAATCAGAGCAAGCAGGTGGAAAATGCGTGCAGTTGCATTTTGTAACTACGAGGTGAACATAGCAAGTAATCATATCCAGAGCAAATTGCTGATAGTGACCGATGACGTTCGAATGAAACGGAATCACTTTAAAGTGGCATGGTAGTACTATTTAAAGAATGGGATGGGTAATATATTGTTTATTTTGATCACTGTTGTGTGTGTCTGTTGTGACGTGTGACATGCTGTTACACCATGGATTACGTATAAATTTACTCTCTGTCTTCTCGGTTGGTTACTGAAATCTCCTCTGAAACCGGTAAATATTACCTGGTTTCAGATTTCAAGACTGTAATGGAAGTCAGGTTATCTGCTTGTTTACAATCTTTGAGATGGATCCCTTAGATTTATGTGTGTCTTGTGAAAAGCAAGACAAAACATATAGTTAATGTTATCAGAAGAACAAACAGAAAGAGTAAAGTCCTCAGCTAGAATGTCGTATGGAGTCGCAATTTTACTGTCTACAAGTGAATTACGCGAAAATTGATATAACATCAACTACAATGAAAAATTCGGAGTTGTCCCGTTGATTTCCACGCAAGTCATTGAACAGTATGTTGTGTGCAACAAGCAGTTGACACGGAGAAACTTACATTTGATTTTATGCACATTCGCAACCCATCAAAGTGGTATCATATCCGGAGAGAACACCAATTTGTAGACCTTCGGTGCACATGCTCAGTAATTCGGCTAGTGAAAAGAACTTGGGAAGATAACCGACAGGTTAACAGTCAAGTGTGCGGAGGAGTAGCGAGAACCGGTAGATGAATGGAACAAAAAACTAGAGGAACCCACGGAACACACCGTGCTCTCGAAAACATCACATGCGTCTGGGTAACTAGGGGTCGTAAACCGCACAGGTCAGTAGAAATTGCTCAGCATGCGCGGAACTGAAACTTTGCTATGTCCACAGGCTTGAGGCAGGAGCGCTATCGGGAAAACAGACCTTCATATATGGCGGATAAACAGCTTCTTCACTGCTCAGTTTGGCTTGAAATAAATTGGAGGTAGAATTTCCACCATACTTGGATTCAAAGTAAAAGGGCGACAACTGATTAAGTGTGGAGACATTTCCCCCCAATACGTAGAGCTCGAGAATTGCGGCGTTAGATGATTGTGGCATCAGGTAATGAGATACGTAACATCGAGCATCACTGTTCCCTCCTTCAAACAAAAAATCTAAAGTCGACTTTCCCAACAGCCTCGGTGAAGTGTGTATTTTCAATGCAATAACTCATTTGTTCATAAAACAAGGACAAGGTGCCGATGCTGACCACCTCAATGGTAATTTATCAATTCGAGTGCGCCTGTGGCGCCACATATATAGGTCGAACATCGCCGCAGTTATCTACATGCGTGAACTAACCTCGCCCTCATTGGCAGCGCCAAGGAGGCGTCGAAACCATTAGTAGCGCCATTCTGACCCACATTGTGGACACCGGCCTCGAGGTGGATTGGAAAAGCGCCTTCTGATTAGTTTACTAGGTTTCGCTACACCGAACGCAAGGTTACCGCCTTTATACACTTGCAACAGCTGAAGCAATTTGCATTCGATTGATCCAGCAGTCCTTATGCTCACAGAGGAAGCTGGTCAAGTCTCGCCAGCTTCCCTGGCCAGCAAAGACGGAAGATGCCCAGGTCGACTGTTTTCGGTCAGACGCGGTAGCAAACAACTAGCCCACTAAGGCCTAATTCGTTTGCTCCTCTCTGACATATGCCCTCGCGTGATCTATTCGTTTTGAACCCACTAGGTCGATTTTTATTTTTTAGCCTCCATATGATTGTAACGGTTTGATGATGAATCCTTGAAATCAATTGATGACCAGATGTTCTTAAGTTCTCGAAACTCCTTGAAATCTATTCCGTCGAATTCCGCCAGTGGAGATTGCATGTCTTATAAGGCAACGTCATCCCGATCCAGAGGTTGAAGAAATCCGACTTTTCGGTATCACTTTGGTATTATTTCTGATTTAACTATTAACCAAGCTGAACTTATCCAAAGCACAGCATCAGGGGCATTAAAGTAAGCAGAAGATGAACTTCCTTCCACATGGGACTCATTAGCAACCAATTTTGCCATAGCTCATTGCATGAGTTGGGCTCGGTAGCGCATTTTAAATATTTTGTTGATCCTTTGATCCAGAGATTGAACTTGGGAAGTCACGTTTCGAGGCAAATACCTAAGTGTAATATTTGTGTAATTTGTATGTATGTGTGAATAGGACAGTTGTCCATTGTTGCGATAATGAAGCGTTTCTTCTTTATAATTTCTTTGTCGATACTTCTGATACACTCCTCAAATATGACAGCAGTGATTAAAACAGATCGGTTTGGTCTCCAACTAACTGGAAGGTTATCAGTATCTAGTTTTCAGAACGAACGTGGTCTAGTTGGATTACCAATGACCAGATGCTTTAGCTTCTCTCCACTTGAACTAACGCACAACAGAACCGTGAAACATTCTTTGGAATGTTTCCCTCTTGTGCATTCGTTACCGTTCATTGCAAAGCTTCCGCTGGGCATCGCATTACATCAGAGCCCGAAATCTTTAGCGCTAAAATTATCGTTTTGGAAAATTTTTCGATAAAAACTTGAAAAACTCTTCAGGCACTTCATTGGATTCACCACCCAGAACTCATTGCGAAATTTTATTTCGCTACCCAATCATTGGTAGCCTGGTAATCTGCAACCCCAAATTCTAGTAAGAATCTTTAGCAATTTCTTGAATCATCGGACCAAAAATGAGTGGGTTAAGTGAGCTCATTTGCTTGGAGCATCGCTGCGTCGCCCCATTGATTTCATAATGTGAAGTTGTACGCCACTTCTGCTGTAGATTTCGTTTTTCATTATCGTATTTCTCCAAGTACTCGTGTTTATGTCTTTGGATGTTGCTAACTGTTGTCTTGCTAGCACCTCTGCGATCTTTCTTCAGTTACTGCTTTGCAGTAAATGTAGCCCACTAATCTTTTTCTTTAAAGTCGTCTCTCAGATGTTAGTTTCTGGGTCGCAATGTTGAAATACTCGTAATAACCGATGCTAAATCGCTCAAAGCACGGAGTGGATGCAAGGTCTACGGTCCTACTGGCCTGACATTAATTACATACAGTAAGTAACCACAATTGGTTTCAATCTCAGGCAGACGCCAAACAAAGCCGGATAAACGCTCGACAATTAATTTGCTCGGATACGTCAATCACGCCGCAATCCAAGGTGCTACTGAATTGGTACCTAGATCATGTGGTAAGCCAAGGATTTGACAATCTCTGAAACTTCTGGTTGTGGCCTGTTTGATGAGTGGACACATGTTCTTGTGGGTAGACGAAGGCTTGCATGTGGACAGATGAAGGACATTGAACACATTGTTTTAGGTCATTCCGTGGACGCGGAACTGTGCGAACCCCAGCAATCTGGGTAAAATGCGTGCACCTAAACACTCACAACCCGGACAAACACGCACATACACATACACAAAGGTAAAGTACACGGATTTGGGGTTAGAAGTTCACACATTGTTGTCCCACTGCACACCGTGTTATCGGACCACACGATCCATTTGGGAACCATTGGATGGTAAGCCCCAATTGGTCAACTTATGGTGGTTGAATTATTACTGACTGTCATAGCCTAAGTGGTACACATACAACTCATATTGGTCAACATACAGAGGTCTGGTTCCATAGGGTTTACATAGTGATCGTTCAAGCTTTGCAAAATATATTCAACCTAGAAAGGTGGTCAACATATAGAGGTGATCAACTTTGGAGGTTTTACAATACATGGATCGGGGGCATCGGCATCCGAATTTGTCTGTCACGGTGGCCTCCATAAAACAGCCACAGGACGCTTGCGTCTGCAGAGGGATCACGGATGACAAGTCCATTTAGTTGTGTTCGGGGCGCAAGTTTCACTGGGTCCGTAGTTTTCATACCGAACGTATCGTTCGTCTATCGTAACGACAGGACTGGTACATAACCGGGCGTGCGTTACACGCGTCCAAGCTAACACAACTTATTCAATGCTATCTTTTGCTCCTGATTACGACTACCTAGTACAGGCACAGCACATTGTCGTTGCGGATTCGCTGGTGTCATTCGACACCAGCAATGCTGCTTAGACAGCAATGACCAAAGACCTGAAAGTGCCTCAGGTCCTCAGACAGCGGGGATCATGGCTCACTAACATAGTGTAAGACGGTCCTCACTACAACCGTGTATACATGGTTATTAAGACAGAGGGAAACCCCCTGTTGACGCAGCAATGTCGCAGGTCCAAGTAAGCTCTTCTAACTTTTGCAGTACGGGAACTTACTTCAGCGGCCATGAAGCCATCACCGCCAATGCAGCTGCCAGGTTAGATGAATCGATCAAAAACTTCTTTCATCGATATCTTATATATATATATATATATCATCAGTACATCGATAAACAGCACCCAAGCCGCGCTGCCGTGCATGCACCAACAGTATACTGTGTAGATCGCCGGAGCCCCTACGCAAGCTCAAAACCGCGCCTCGGATTACAAAGCAGACCCACGATGCCTTAGGTCAAGTGCCGGAATGTGACTAGTCGTAGGCAATTGAAAACCATCGCCAAAAATGTTCATGCATTTGATGAGTTTAATTGGACAGGCTAGACTAATTTCTCAACACTCGTGATGTGAGCACATGTGACAACGAATTGTGTGCAACACATTGACTAATTACTATGACCTATGTGTCTCAACTTAAAGCTGATTCTTCATGAACAGAATCATATGTAGATAACACTATGTAATACCGGGTTTGTTTCTAGGTTGAGTGTTATGTTTCAACAATTCCTGTTTAAAATGTAAGCATAAACACCAATATTAATCATAGACTTTGATTTTTCGTTGTTAGCCTACCAATGTTTGACAATTATAGAAACAAAGTAAGAAAATATTTACATCCACTATTATATTCCAGCTATCATAAAAGCAGTGTAGGTCCTAGCATAGATATACACAAAGACAGATAAACTAGATTTGCTGGATTTGTGGCTACGGTGTACGTAGGTTTCTCACGAGATGCCCCAAACTTAGATCCCCATCAGGTTTTCTTTATACTACTCTTAGTAACGAAATTCAAACTACAGTAAATATATCCTGATGAACGCGCCTCCTCAGCTCCTCTGAGCAAACTCTCATGTTCTCTTTACATCTATCTAAATGAGCATCAAGAATATTGACTTTGAGAGATAGCTGCATCTTACTTTTGCATAGTTCCTTAAGGTTCTTAACACACTGCTCATAGTTTTCAGTCCTGGGATTGCCCGAAGTGCCATGAACCACCGCAACGAAACTGTTCCAAGAGGCCTTCGCTGTCATATGCAGTTCCTCTCAAAATAGATTCTGATTTGTGGTTCAACGAAGATGCTAGCTTTGACCTTTGTACCTGCCACTTGTGGACACAAATGTTGTAGGTACTTGAAAGCCGCCGACTTCCTGTCTGCGGCCTCTACAAATTGTTTAGTGAGATCTAACTTGATTTGCAGTGGTGTTATCAAAACGTCCTGAGGGTCTACCAACGACTACCATTTGACATTGCTCTTCCTCACTGAGAATTCACTTCATTGTAGCCAATCCCTGCGGCGATAATGTGCCTTAGTGTCTCGGCTGCCCCACAAGTGAAGAAAGCATGGAAGCTTGGTAAAACCACTTTGCAGCTCCATAGGAAATAAGACTATTTTGAATTCTTTAACGACCTCCCAATAGCAGTCATCAAACTTCCATGCACTTAGCAGCATTTTAGCGCTGAGATAGTCCGCTTTAGAATGCACAAACAAACCATAGGAAGAGACGGGTACGTGTTGATTTTGTGAAGTAATGTAGCTTTAAGGCTTCTGGATGAACTGTCTACAGATGAACACAAGGCACTTGGGCTACAAGTGACTCCTATATCCTTGAATACACCAGCAACATTGTTACACATGCACAGCCCATGCCGTTTTGCTATGAAGTTGGAAAGACGTTGGTGACGCCTTTTCTGATTCGTGACTTGCACGCTTTTATCACACACGTTCCAATATTTGAGCATAGCTGCCAGAAGATCAGCGCCCGACTTCGTATGACTATGGCCTATAATAAGATTGTTGAGATTTTCCGATTGGGGAATTATGGCGTTCTCTTCTTAAATGTAGTTGGAAAATTGGAACTTGGGTGTGAAGTAACTTGCTTCCTGTCGGTCTTCGTGTTAGCTCCTGAAGATGGCTGTTTCTTCTTTGCTGGAGGAGGAACGGGGAGACCGGAGCAGTGTGGTACAGGGGCAATGAATGAGGAAATATCTGGACGAATGATAGCAGGAGCAAGCTTGTTAGTTTGGACGGGTTTAACATACAGTATTAACGACTGGTCTGTTGCTTCCTTCCAAACTTTTAGAACAGCAAAACTGATGGCTCTCTTTTCCTCTCTGTACCATCCTGTAATCACAGTGAATAAAGTGATAAAATTTGGTGCTTGCTAATAATATAAAAGGTCACATTGCCATTATATACCGTATTCTTATTTTCCTTTATAACTGTGAAAATTCGTTCAACTGAAACTTTTAAACTTAACTAACTAATACGTTGTACTAAATAAAACGCAGCCACCTGTAGGAGCAACAAATGTTAACCCTGTCTTCAAGAGCTCTTCTGCTATATTCGCATGTGAAACGAGGTGCCAATGATTTGTAACGATCACAGACTGGAATTCCACACAGTACTTCTTAGTCTTCGGCGTTATAGAATGTCCACGGATGTAACATAAAGAATCTGCTGGATGCAAATAAGCTCTAGACGCCATCTGTTATTAATATATTGATATTCACCACAAGCATACCATTCAACAACGTAGACAGGAATGCTACATTTATGCCAGTTCTCTTATACTATTTTGGTTGCTACAAGACTGTTCCCGTAGGAGCTTGAATGTTCTAAAAGATGTCATACAGTATTAGCGAATTCTGGACAATTATTAAAACCTCTGTAAAGGTCTTGCGTCTACCGAATGTTTCATTTAGCAGTGAATGTAAATGGAAAGGAGAAATATTCTAAAATCGTATGCATTTAACAATAACACAGTCCTGGTCAGAATAGCAAATTACTGTGGAACAGACGCCATTTTCTATTTATTAAGGTCAAACGGAAATAGGAAAACACAGTTCTCCTAGGAACAGAAAGAGGTCAAAATTTGCTGTCTAATATAGTGATCCAAATAACATACTTTGAAGAATCAGAACAGTTGTTGTTATAGCGGACCCGCTGCTCGGTCGATAGGAAATCCGTACTTTTGTAAAAAAAACCACGAAATCCGGTAACATTCAGCGGTATTCACTGTGTTTAATTCGTACTTACTCTATTACTATTTCCTATATTGTTCCCCTCTTCCCCGATTTTCTCAGGCTGTCTTCGATTGTGTGGTCAGTTCACTGAAAAATGTGTTCAACATTCTCATCGTCTACTGGTTGTTCCAATTCATATTCGCGGTGATAGCTGTCCAACTCTTCCAGGGCAAATTCTTCTACTGCAATGACGTCTCAAAGATGACTCGTGAGCAGTGTCAGTGAGTTGTTTGACAGGCTCTTCTAAAAAGCTGATAAAATAACTCGGGAGTAGACATCAGAACAAATGTTAGCGAACAAGCTCGTTTTCTGTGGTTCCTCCTCAGGCTAATACACCACAAATGAATGACATGAACTTAAACATCAGCTAAGAGTACAGGTTTAAAACCCAGATGGTCTGAGTGACCAAGCTAGGCGATTGGCACCAAGGCGATCAACAGTTTGTTTGTTTGTGTGTG
Organism: Dicrocoelium dendriticum; assembly: GCA_944474145.2. Lineage (NCBI taxonomy): Eukaryota > Metazoa > Platyhelminthes > Trematoda > Plagiorchiida > Dicrocoeliidae > Dicrocoelium > Dicrocoelium dendriticum. Next base: position 79,475,943 of record OX104060.1, on the reverse strand, counting down.
TGTGTGTGTGTGTGTGTGGCGTTATCCACACCATGTGTCCGTGTTACAGGGGACCAGGGTAGAGTTAGTGCCTGGACAAATTTCTTGTGTGCACATAGGTCAGGGTCATGAAGCCTGATGGCTATCGCCTCGGCCGCTGCCAGTAGACGACATCTAACCGCTCTTGTGTGGCATCTGGGTACGCGGTAGATGGGCTGGAACACCTCATGCGCTCTGACTTGATGGCTCGAGTCGATCAGGTGTGTAGACACTGCGCTTGCCACTGATCTAGTCACGCCGCTATACAGCCAAGCTGGACAGTGTTCCCTGGCTCTCTCGGACAGTCTCCTGGTAGTTCTTCCGATATATCTTGATCGACACGAGCAAGAGAAAGAGTATACACAGAATGAAGTACTTGACCTTGGAATTCTGTCCTTAAGTTGTTGATTCAGGGTCGGCACTGAGTAGAAGCTTAGCCGTAGGCTTGTTGTATAGTACATTTGGGCGATTGCGGCAGAAAGCCATCTAGACATTGATTCAGCTATCCCTTCCCCCTTGAACTGTAACGATAATTAGATCGGAATTTTTCCTACTGAATCCACTTTTGCCTTCGCTTCTCGAAACTCCATGTTTCTCCGAACGAACCTCTCAGGATAGCCATTTCTATCGAATAGGCTTCGTACAAAGTTTAGCTCTTCCGAAAGCATGTCCTCGCTACATGTCCTGTTTGCTCACTCGGCTAGGCACCGACCAAGTTTCCGTTTCTGGCTCAGCGAGACGAAGCTGGCAAAATGAGTATATGGCCCATTTCACGTTGTCTTTCTACGGACACCACGCGGGACCGACCCGTCGGATCTTCGTCTAATCTGAACGTCTAAGTACGACATTGAGATGTTGCACTCAGACTTAAGAGTGAATGTATGTTTGCGTGGGCTGAGTTAAATTGCCTCACTAATTCATCCGTGCATAACTGACTATCTGAGATGCAGAATACATCGTCCACACACCGCCCGTAGTAGACTAATTTGTCGATAACTCCATTTTGATAATTGTTCTCTAACTTACTCATAAATACGTCTGGTAACAATGGTCCTAACGGAGAGCCCATTGCGACTCCGTCCTTCTGTCTGTAGATCCCCCGTCGAACAGGAATTGTACGTTGCTGGTACACATCAGAAGCAAATGTTTAAGTCGCTATTTCAAGAGGCCGACATGCACATGGTGCAATGGAACAGCGTCGCAAAGGTAGTGAAAAGCGACTATATATAGAGAAAACATTTTCCTTCCGGTTAACTGCATATGGCTTATGGAGTCTAAGAAGCTGAATGTATCTCTGAGACTGCGTTTGGCTAGGACTTTTCTGATCGGTTCTAGAAGCTTAGCGAGCCATTTTGCTGTTGAGTGATATGGAGAATCGGACGTGTCTAATATTGGTCTCAATGGAAGTCCTTCTTTATGCACTTTCGGTAAGCCATAAAGACGTGGAATCACTGTTCCAGAGTGACGCGTGTACTCGAAAACCACTTAGTCAATGGCATTCCCTTGCTTCAGGCAGCGTGGTAGCTTTGTGACTGTCTTTTCTATCGAGACCGTTTTGTCATTCTCTTACACTATCATCCGGAATTTTGAATGTTCGTTGAGGATGGCATTCGTCTTAGCGATATACTCAGATTTATCCATAAGTACAATCTATGCTCCTTTATCCGGCCTAGAGAGCAGCACTTTGAGGGCGTCTAAGGGCGCGTTCGTCAGTACATGCCTGACTTTAGGTTGGTGCGTCAGGTACTGGTAGCATGTATTGACCATAGTGGATTTAAAATGCTCACCAGCTAATGCTGACGACAGTGTAAGCATAGCTACTTGGGAGTGTGCATTTTCAAACTTTACTTCTAGTTCTAGGTGACGAGGACAACAGAATTTCGGACCTAGCGAAATCAACAATATGTGATACCTCGTTATGAGAAAATTTACACTAGTGCCCACTTTGTTCTGGCTGTTAGTATAATATCTTCCATCAGGACAAAGTAAGCAGTAATGGTGCACTTTGCAATCAGAATGGTGAGATTTCCACTTGTTTAGGTGCGCGCTTGCGTCCAGTAGCCCGGCAATAGAGCTCGGTTGCAATGACAGACGCAGTAAGGTGAAACACCTGTTCCTGCAGTGATCGAATGATGGTACACTATGGTAGTAGTGTCTAATAAACGAGGTATTACTTTTTCTTCAAAAATGTTCAGCTTGGTAGACCTATTCTCATGATCGCAGGCTGAACAACTTCCTTGATAATTTATTATGTAATTAACTACTCAGCAAAAGTGAGTAGCTTCATAGTATAAACTAATTATGACAACCAATGTCAGGAAGTCTAAATTCCGGTCCTGTTTCTAGCCGCCGAAATTGTGATGAGAATATTTTAATGGGTTTTGCGATCGTGCTCACTTTCAGCCAATTTTGATTTACTTCTTTTGGAGCTGGGTTTGCATATCGAGAATAAAGCCAATACACATATTTGGTGCGCAGATTTTATCAGTACCTTGATTCTTGAAAGCGAGCACATTCTCTCCAGGTGCACAACGAACAAACGCGACATGAAGTTACCGGAAAGATTCTATGGGAAATGCATCAGTTAGGTCCATATGTGTGACCGATTTCTAGATTGTTTATGAATAGGTATACTGGAGCAGGTTTCTAAAAAGGTCGCAAACGCTACGGCGCAACTTGTTAACGGCGCCAGTTTTAATACTGTGAATACTGTCTATCATGTGCTGCTGTCGATCCATGCATATAAGTTAATTCTCCTTGCTGTTAGATAGAGTCCTCAAGAAACGTATGAATGTTGTGATATTTGAGACCGCAGCTCCACTCGATGTCTGAGCACGACTAACAAACCTGCTGAGATTCATCTCGAGCTGAACGTTGATGTTCGCAAATTCATAGCACTGATCATTCTGGACATTTCATTAAATCACAAAAGCAGGACTTTGGATGAATTTTGTTGGACAATTGGAAAACTGAGTAAGCAACCTAACTAATGCTTACGAAAGCTGGTTTATCTGGTTATCTGTAGCCTTTAAAGTAGGATGCGATGATCCAGGCGGTCGAAAGCTTTGGCTAAGTCCAGATAGATAACGTCAACTCCGACCCCATCATCAGCCACTTCTGTCCAACTAACTCGTGCAATCAGTAGGTTGGTGGTACACGACAGGTATTGACGGAAGCCATGCTACTCCGTTACCAAGAGGTTTCATTTTTCCAGGTAGTCCATTAAAGCCTCAGAGACGACTGTTTTCATCAGCTTCGCGAGCACAGAGAGAAGAGTTACTTGACCCTAACTTTAAGGCTCTGAACGGCTACCGCCTTTAAAAATTGGGATGATAATGCCACGCTTCCACGTAGGAATAAAGTCTTGAGTTCGAATCTTGCAGCAGCCAGCGGCTGCATGCTGCTGGCGAGTCTCTGGAGGAGGTAACATTTACCTAGCACTCTTTATGATGTTGCTATGTGCTTTATCCACCGAGCACAATTCAATTTAAGCTATCCGATCGATCATTTCAGCATCACAAGCTGCAAATTACGTTTCACCTGTGAGTCCATTGGGTTCATTGAGTTGTAGAGGGCAGGAGGGAAATACCTTGTCAGCCGCATCGATTCCGTATTATACTTGGTTTGATGCGTGTCACTGCGTTACGACTTTCCTCGTGGGTTCTTTGCAATAGCAGTGACAGCCGCAAGATTCCAGTACTCTCAACGAACTTTTGTCTTCGAACAGCAGAAAAAGCTGAATTATGCTGAATTATAAGCAGAGGGTAAAGGTTCACTACGTTTCCGAGGCTGCTATAGAAAAACAACTAGAGAGCTGTTGACGTCTGCATAAAATTCCATTCATAGAAGTGCAATAATAATTCCAGTTATATGCGACACATTTCATGTTTATATTCTCTGGAAACCTGTTCTCCTTTTGTGATAGAGGTCAATTTTTCGAGTATAATGGCCGTGGGGAAATCACAGTACAGAACCGTACGTGGAAGACTAGAGATTTCAATTACGACAACGTGATCAACGCAATGCTCACATTGTTCACTGTGACCACTGGGGAAGGCTGGCCTTCGTGAGTTCCGAATGTTTTGTGTAACCATGAGGATCTCATTTTCCTTCTGTCTGAGTGTGTCATCTGATGTGAAACCACCACATTTGTTTGAAGTTACTGCAGTTACTGCACGCCTCTTTAAAAGTGGTGTATTGTTCTTCCAAACCATCACGTTATTTCCTTCGCTGGATTACACGACATGAGTTGTCCATACCTGTGATAACTGTTACCGTATTCATACACTCAGTGCTCACGGATTCATCCCCTGTTATGTATGCTACTTTGGACCACTGGGTCAAAAACATACTATGTGACCCACTGAGGTAACTAAGCTGCAGATCGATAATCCCTCCACCGTGTCCGTTGAGATCAGAGAAATCTGCGTTAATGAAGAGGAATTCAATCTTTCTCCCACAGTTTATCTCAGCTTGACCCACCAAATCGAACAGCAGCTGTTGGCTTATCAAGGTTTAATAAAATTGCTGTTCCCAGGATATTAAGCTCCCAGATCCGTCTCACACTAACCAGCGATTGTCCCGATAGCTTCTATTGTTGGCGGTTGTTCCATTGTCAATCACTGACAACAATGTATGTACGAAGGACATTGAGGCGTCATTTCGAGGTATAGGGTTTTAGTAAATTTCTACCGTATGATTGAAACTACTGTAAAAAATAAAATTAAAAGTAATTTGTGATCTCGTTTTATACGGCTTGTATAAATTATGGATCCACAAAGTTTGGCACGGTGTTTAAAATTACATTTATATATAAGTAACAATTATAACAGCGCGGATCGAAAGTAGTGTTTGACCTAGCTAAACTGCAGTATTACGCAGTGGCCGTGCAACGTCTTATGGCTCTTGCAGGAATTTGTTCTGCAAAAGTACGCGACTACAAAGGACAAGAACTTTTAGCTATTTACCAGGCGCAGTGCGGTCACACGATTCATCCAGGGTATATGGCGTGTAGGGATGTTATCAGTGACCTAAAAAGGAACAATGATTTCCCACCAATTAGAAGCGAGCCAAATATATTATAATGCTTTGGATAGGGCAGAGTTAAATTTGGTACTTGACTTATAATGCGAACGAACTGGCTTACAGAACTGTGATAGGGCTGAAAAAAGAATTTAACTCCGCCTACCATCATGTGTTTACTTGATAAATATAAGCTTTTCCGAGGTTGAGTGCGAAAATTTTCAGCAAAAATTTTGTCCATTGGTAATGTGCAAAATTGCTTCACTTTCTAATTCTCAATAATTATTTCATCCGTTATGGTACTGATTTAGGATATTTGTTTACAAAATTTAATTTTTCACTTAGCAGCTTGTTAATTGCGGAAACCTAAGTTGACCGAGTAGGGTTCACTTTATTATTGGTATCAATTGGTTTGGAGAATAGCTCTACAATTGTTAGTGGTCAGTTACTCGTTTCTGAGTTTAGCAATACCTAGCATACCCAAAACTTGGTCAGTTCAGTAAATAAATCATACACGTAATTCACTCCTTTATCCTATGACTCTCCATCTTCACATATTGTAGGGTGTTGAAAAATTCCATCGATTCAACCTACGCGGACCACGGACCTCGAACGGATTTCCGGCAAGAAATGGCTATTTTCTATGTTATATTCTTCATCGTCTTTCCGTTCTTCTTCGTCAACATCTTCGTTGCCTTGATTATTATCACGTTTCAAAAGCAAGGGGAGAACGAACTTATCGAGCTGGAACTCGATAAAAATCAGGTACTTGTTTCGCTGAACGTCGGAACTCGAATGGGGCATCTGCCTACGCTTAATTTGAACTACCGGGATGAATCCCTTACAAAAATTACAGCTACAATCCTGCTACTTACTAGCACCAAAAAATAAATAGCCTCCAATAGTTCAAATGTTATGGATAAACCATCTAGTGCGAAGACGTTATCACCTCGCAGGCTAGCCACGGTCAATGACAGTGGAAGATGGTTGGTGCTATTTCCCAGTTGATTTGAAAATTATGTAGCCCAGCCGACGTCCCCATGCCTCAGTGGCTTAAGCTGCTGGCTAGTTGGCATCTGCCTCTAGCGGTCATGGGATCGATCCCCGTTAGGTGACCGAGGAAATGCACAGCACTGAGGTGCCCCAATACGGCGAAAAGCGTCTGGTGCTTTTCCGGACTAGACTGTGCTAGGTAGCACATGAACTATCGGGATGAATACCTTACAAGTTTGAACTTCATAAGGTTCCGTCTGATTATGGTCTCAGTTAAGATGCGTTTTGGCCTTGGATTTGAAAGACTTTTGACCAATATGAAACTGCATTTAGCAACACATTCCAAGGTCTTGCTTGAGGTCGTATTCTATTTAACTCAGGTTTTAGGCAGCTACCTTCCCTGCGACCAATTATGAAACGGCAGCTAAACAGGTTTTTCTTAAACACTTTCTTCTTCTTACCGAGCGGTACTATGCTACTGACAAAATCATAAACTACTTTTCTTCACCACAGCCGCCTTTTCTGTAAAAGGAAACTGAAAATATATCTAATTTGGCAAATCAAACTCACTGTGATCAAACTTAATAAACTACTATAAACTCTGTATGGAAAATTGGGTAGCAAGCCTCACCAAATCTTTCTAAATGTGAGGGAAAATTGCGAAGTGGATTACAGTGCGGTTAATGGTGCACGTTTTTATTTCCAAGCATTTATTTTCCAGCTTAGACGGTTTATTAGAGTGATGGAATATGCCCTACTGGTTAGCTGCAAGCTGATGAACCGAATTACTGGGAGCTCCGCGGATGTTTTTGGTGTTATACCTAACTAGCTGCATTACCTAGGGACTATATAATTACCTGGATGTTATCTCACTAATACCACCTTGGGTCGCTTTCACATACACTTGCGTTTGTTGGTGGAGTTGTTGTCTTGCGCAACATAAGAAGAAAACCACTTGCATAACCATACTAGTAAATGTGAATGAGTTGTAGTTTTTCTGAAGATTGGATCGGTATATTCAAACTGACTGCAGAAACACCTGTTTTGTTATGCCTTGCTTGCTGTTTGTGGATCAGATCTGATTGGTGACAAGTAGGCATCCTAATAGCCAGCACCAAGTAAGCATTCTATCCTACTGTTCCTACAGTCGATATCTTGCTCTGCAAGGCGAGTTGCCATCAAGAAAATATGCCAGGTGGTTCTAAAGGAAGGGGTGATTGCTTGCTATTAAGAATCACTACGA
>OX104060.1:79365491-79468416 GCA_944474145.2 Dicrocoelium dendriticum | reverse complement strand
CACACTGGGTACGCGTTAGATGTCGTCTACTGGCAGTGGCCGAGGCGATAGCCATCAGGCTTCATGACCTTGACCTATATGCACACAAGAAATTTGTCCAGGCACTAACTCTACCCTGATCCCCTGTAACATGCACACATAGGGTGGACAACGCCATACACACAAATAAACCGTTGTTCGCCTTGGGGCCAATCGCCCTAACTTGGTCAACTCAGACCATCTGGGTTTTGAACCTGTACTCTTAGCTTATATTTACGTTCATGTTGTTCATTTGTGTTGTATTAGCCTGGTGAGGAACCACTGAAAACGAGCCTTGTTCGCTAACTTTTTTCTGATGTTTACTCCCGGGATATTTTATCAGCTTTTTAAAAGAGCCGGGCAAGCAACTCACTGACACTGCTCACGAGTCATCTTTGAGACATCATTGCAATAGAAGAATTTGCCCTGAAAGAGTTGAACAGCTATCACTGCGAATATGAATTGGAACAACCAGTAGACGATGAGAATGTTGAACACATTCTTCAGCGAACTGACCACACAATCGAAGACAGCCTGAGAAAATCGGGGGAAGAAGGGAACAATATATGAAATAGTAATAGAATAAGTGCAAATTGAACACGGTGAATGCCGCCGGATGTTACCGGATTTCGTGGGTTGTTTTTTACAAGAGTATGGATTTCCTGTCTACCAAGCAGCAGGTCCGCTATAACAAAAACCGTTCTGACTCTTTAAAGTATGTTATTAGGACTATTACATTAGACAACAAATTTCGACCTTTTTCTGTTTCTAGGAGAAATGTGTGTTTTCCTATTTCTGTTTGACTCTAATAAATAGAAAATGGCGTCTGTTCCACGGGAGTTTGCTATTCTGATCTGGACAGTGTTATTTTTAATGCATACGATTTTAGAAAATTTCTCCTCTCCATTCACTGCTAAATGAAACATTCTGTAGACGCAACACCTTTACAGATGTTTTAATAATTTTCCAGAATTCGCTAATACTGTATGACATCTTTTAGAACATTCAAGCTCCTACGGGAACAGTCTTGTAGCAATCGAAATATATGAGAGAAATGGCATAAATGTAGCATTCCAGTATACGTTACTGAAAGGTATGCGTGTGGTGAATATCAATATATTAATAACAGATGGGCGTCTAGAGCTTATTTGCACGCAGCGGATGCATTCTGTTACAACCTTGGACGTTTTATAATGACGGAGGCTAAGAAGGTACTGTGTGGAATTCCAGTCCGTGATCGTCACAAATCATTGGCACCTCGTTTCACATACGAACATAGCAGAAGAGCTCTTGAAGACAGGGTTAGCATTTGTTGCTCCTACAGGTGGCTGCGTTTTATTTAGTTACAACAGATTACTTAATTAATTTTAAAAGTTGCAGTTGAGCGAATAATCAAAATTATAAAGAAAAATAAGAATGCGGTATACAATAGCAATGTGCCCTTTTATATTATCAGCAAGCACCATATTTTGTTATTTTATTCACTGTGATTACAGGATGGCACAGAAAGGAAAAAAGAGCCATCAGTTTTGCTGTTCTAAAAGTTTGGAGGGAAACAACCGACCATTAGTTACTACCGTATGTTAAACCCGTCCAAAGTAACAAGCTTGCCCCTGCTATCACTCGTCCAGACATTCCCTCATCCATTGACCCTGTACCACACTGCTCCGGTCTCCCCATTCCTCCTCCAGCAGAGAGGGAACATCAATCTTCAGGAGCTAAAACGAAGACTGACAGGAAGCAAGTTACTTCACACCCAGGTCCCGATATCGCAACTACATTTGAGAAGAGAACACCATAATTCCCCAATCGGAAAATCTCAACAATCTTATTATAGGCCACAGTCATACGAAGTCGGGCGCTTATCTTCTGGCAGCTATGCTCAAATATTGGAACATGTGAGATAAACGCGTGCAAGTCACGGATCAGAAAATGCGTCACCAAAGTCTTTCCAACTTCATAACAAAACGGCATGGGCTATGCATGTGTAACAATGTTGCTGATGTATTCAAGGATATGGGAGTCACCTGTAGCCCAAGTGCTTGGTGTCCATCTGTAGACAGTTCATTCAGGAGCCTTAAAGCTGTATTACTTCATAAAATCAACATGTACCCGTCTCTTCCTATGGTTTATTTTGTGCATTTTAAAGCGGACTATCTCAACACTAAAATGTTGCTGAGTGCATTGAAGTTTGTTGACTGTTGTTGGGAGGTCGTTTAAGAATTCAAAATAGTGTGATTTCTTACGAAGCTGCAAAATGGTTTCGCCAAGCTTCCAGGCTTTTTTTCACTTGTGGGGCAGTCGGGACACTAAGGCACATTATCGCCGCAGTCATTGGCTACAGTGAAGTGAATTCCCAATTAGGAAGAGCAACATCAAATGGTGGTCGTTGGTAGACCATCAGGACGTTTTGATAACACCATTGCAAATCAAGTTAGATCTCACTAAACCATTTGTAGATGCCGCAGACAGGAAGTCTGCGGCTTTCAAATATCTACAACATTTGTATCCACAGCTGGCAGCTACAAAGGTCAAAGCTAACATCTTCGTTGAACCACAAATCTGAATCTATTCAGAGAGGAACTGCATACGACAGAGAAGGCCGGTTGGAACAGTTTCGTTGCAGTGGTTCACTGGACTTCGGGCAATCACAGGACTGAAAACTATGAGCCGTGTTTTGAGACCCCTAAGGAACTATGCAAAACTAAGCTGCAGCTATCTCTCAAACTCCATATTCTTGATGCCCATTTAGATAGATACAAAGAGAACATGGGAGTTTGCTCAGAGCACCTGAGGAGGCGTTTTCACCAAGATCTATTTACTGTATTTTAAATTTCGTTACTAAGAGCAGTATAAAGAAAACCTGATGGAGTCTAAGTTTGGGGCATCTCGTGAGATACCTACATACACTGTAGCCACAAATCCAGAAAATCTACTTTACCTGTCTTTGTGTTTATCTATGCTAGGACCTACACTGTTTTTGGACAGCTGGAATATAATAATGGATGTAAATATTTTCTTACTTGGGTTCTATAATTGTCAAACATTTGTAGGCTAACAACGAAAAATCAAAGTCCATAATGAATATTGGTGTTTGTGCTTAAGTTTTAAACAGGAATGGTTGAAAAATAACACTCACAACCTAGAAACAAACGTCGTATTACATAGTGTTATCTACATTTGTCTCTGTTCATGAAGAATCAGTTTTAAGTTGAGACACATAGGATTTAGTAATTAGGCAATGTGTTGCACACAATTCTTTATCACATGTGCTTACATCACCAATGTCGGGAAATTATTCTAGCCTGTCCAATTAAACTCATCAAATGCAAGAACATTTGGGCGATGGTTTTCAATTACCTACGACAGCGCGGCTTGGGTGCTGTTTATCGGTATACTGCTGATATACATATATATATATATATATATACATATATGATCGGGAAGAAAGAAGTTTCTGATCGATTCATCTAACCTGGCAGCTGCATTGGCGGTGATGACTTCGTGGCCACTGAAGTAAGTTCCCGTACTGCAAAAGTTAGAAGAGCTTTCTTGGACCTGCGACATTGCTGCGTCAACAGGGGGTTTTCCTCTGTCTTAATAACCGTGTATACACGGTTGCAGCGAGGACCGTCTTGCACTATGGTAGTGAGCTATGATCCCCTCTATCTGAGGACCTGAGGTACTTTCAGGTCTTTGGTCACTGCTGTCTACGAAGCATTGCTGTTGTCGGATGGCGCCAGCGAATCCGCAACTACAATGTGCTGTGCCTGTACTAGGTGGTGGTAATCAGGAGCAAAAGAGAGCATTGAATAAGTTGCGTTGGCTTGGACGCGTGTGATGCACGCCCGGTTAGGTATCAGCCTTAACCCTCTCATTTTTGGTCCGAGAATCCAAGAAATTTCTAAAGATTCTTACTAGAATTTGAGGTTGCAGATTACCGGGTTTCCAGTGATTGGGTAGCGAAATAAAAGTTCCCAATGAGTTCTGGATGGTAAATCAAATGAAGTGCCTAAAGAGTTTTTCAAGTCTTTGTCGAAAAATTTTCCAAAACGACAATTTTAACGCTGAAGATTTCGGGCTCTTTTTCAGTGCGATGCCCAACAAAAGTTTTTCAATGAAGGGCGACGTATGCACAAGTGGAAAACATTCCAAAGAAAATTTCACGGTTCTGTTGTGCGTTAGCCCAAGTGGGGAGAAGCTAAAGCCCCTGGTCAATTGTAAGTCAACTAGATCACTTTAGTTCTGAAAACTAAATACTGAAAACCTTCCAATTATCTGGAGATCAAACTGATCTGTTTTAATCACTGCTGTCATATTTGAGGAGTGTATCAGAAGTATCGACAAAGAAATTATAAAGAAGAAACGCTTCATTATCGTAACAAAGGACAACTGTCCTAGTCACAAATACATACAAATTACACAAATAGTACACTTAGGTAGTTGTCTCGAAACGTGACGTTACAGATTCAATCTCTGCTCTACCGAATTCATCTCATGCAAAGGGCTATGGCAAAATTGCATACTAATGAGTCCCATGTGTAAGGAAGTTCATCTATTGCTTCCTTTAATGCGCCTGATGCTGTGCTTTGGATAACTTCAGCTTGGTTAATAGTTCAATCAGAAATAATACCAAAGGGATGCAGAAAAGCCGGATTTCTTCAACCTCTGGAGCGGGATGCCGTCGCTTTACAAGACATTCAATCTCCATTGGCGGAAAACGATGGAATAGATTTTAAGGCGTTTCGATAACTTAAGACCATCTGGTCATCAATTGACTTCAATGATTCATCATCAGATCATTACAAGCATTTGGAGGTAAAAATAAAAATCGAGCCAGTGGGTTCAAAACGAATAGATCACGAGAGGGCCTATGTCAGCGAGGAGCAAACGAATTAGGTATTAGTGGGCTAGTTGTTTGCTACCGCGTCTGACCGAAAACAGTCGACCTGGGCATCTTCCGTCTTTGCTGGCCAGGGAAGCCGGAGAGAATTGACTAGCTTCTTCTCTGAGCATAAGGACTGCTGGAACAATCGAATGCAAATTGCTTTAGCTGTCGCAAGTGTACAAATGCGATAACCTTTCGTTCGGTGCAGCGGAACGTTGTAAACTATTCGGAAGGCGCTTTTCCAAGCACCTCATGGTCGGTGTCCAAAATGTGGGTTAGCATGGCGCTGCTAATGGTCCCGGCGCCCCCTTGGCGCAGCCAACGAGGGAAAGTTTGGTTCACGCATTTGGATAACTGCGGCGATGTTCGACCATTATACATTGTGGCACAGACGCACTCGAATTGACAAATTACCATTGAGGTGGTCAGCATCGGCACCTTGTCCTTGTTTTGTGAACAAATGAGTTATTCCATTGAAAATACACACTTCAACAAGGCTGCTGAGAAGGTCGACTTTAGATTTCTTGTCTGAAGGAGGGAACAGTGAGGCTCGATGTTACGTATCTCATTACCTGATGCCACAATCATCTAATGTCGCAATTCTCGAGCTCTGCGTAATTGGAGGGAAATGTCTCCACACTTAATCAGTTGTTGCACCGTTACTTCGAATCCCCGTACGGTGGAAATTCTATCGCCAACTTATTTTAAGCCAAACTGAGCGGTAGAGAAGCTGTTCATCCGCCTTATACGAAGATCTGTTTTCCCGATAGCGCTCCTGTCTCAAGCTTGTGGACATAGCAGAGTTTCAGTTCCGCGCATGCTGAGCAATTTCTACTGGCCTGTGCGGTTTAAAACCCCTAGTTACCCAGACGTATGCGATGTTTTCGAGAGCACAGTATGTTCCGTGGGTTCCTCTAGTTTTCTGTTCCATTCACCTACCTGTTCTCGCTGTTCGTCCGTACACTTGACTGTCAACCTGTTGGTTATCTTCCCAAATTGTTTTCACTAGCCGAACTACTGAGCATGTGCACCGAATGTTTACAAATTTGTGTTCTCTCCGGATATGATAACACTTTCCTGGGTCGCGAATGTGCGTAAAATCAAATGTAAGTTTCTGCGTGCCAACCGCTTGTTGCGTACAAGATATAGTTCAATAACTTGCACGGAAATCATCGGGACAATTCAGAAGTTTTCATTGTAATTGACGGTATATCATGTTTGTCGTACTTCACGTGTAGACAACAGAATTGCGACTCGATACGAGTTTCTAGTTGAGGACTTTACTCTTTCTATTTGTTCTTCTGATAAAAATAAATATATGTTTTGTCTAGAGTTTCATAATACACGTAAACCTAAGGAATTAGACTCAAAGATTACAAACAAGCAGATAACCTGGCCTCGATTACAGTGTAGAAATCTGAAACCACATAATATTTATCGGTATCAGACGAGATTTCAGAAACCAACCGAGAAGATGGAGAATAACTTTGTACGTAATCCATAGTGTACCAGGATGTCACACGTCACAACAGACACACACAACAGTGATGCAAAGAAACAATATATTACCCAGCCCATTCTTTACATAGTGCTACTATGCCACTTTAAAGTGATTCCGTTTCATTCGAAGGTCATCGGCCACCATCAGCAACTTTCTCTGGATTTGATTACGTGCTATGTTCACCTCGTAGTTCCATAATACTGTTGCACGCATTTACCATCTGTTTGCCTTGATTTGACGTAAATTGGAATGAGTTCCCAACTTAGCAAAGTCCATAATATACACCAGTTGGATATGCTTTTGTCAAGCTGTTTCTTGTTCTTGACGAAACCGTTATTTTTCTGATTCGCGGTAAGTTCAGCTTTAATGGTTGAGCACACTGGACCCACTAAACGCAAGTGAGGATGTTACCGTTCGTGTTATATGCCAAACATAGAAAACCCGAAGAACCGGACGCAAACCCGCTTTCAGCCTCATAGCCTATGGTTCACCTGTGAAAAGTGTGCGCACTTGGTGGGGCCTTCAACTTCGGCCGTTTCTATTCTCGTTGGATTAGTTTAAACTACCGACTGCGGATTCTATATTTTATCTTTAACTTTGATGCAATTTGTTCTTTATGCTCAGGTCTAAACGTCATTGTTGTCCTACTCGGTCAACTATTTGAAAACGTGACGTGTTACTGCCTTAAATCCGTGCCTCATGGAATACGGCCATAAAGTCAGGAACATTTGCAATCGTAAAAGGAATAGATGTCTTAGCAAAAGATGTCTTAGCGCAAACATCGTGATGGTTGGCAATCTGGCCTCAGTCGTTGTTCTGTCGACAAAACACAAGTCCCACTGATACTTTCCAGTAAAGTTCGCTCGCTCCTTGTTAAAATCAGTGAACTCAGTGGCACTATGCAACGAATTGAGTAAGTTACTATAGGGATCACTTTGTTGCAAGGAAGATGCTTGCATGCTGATGTGGAAAATGAGGTAACTCAAATCGGTGTTTATTTTCCCAACAGGTCTGAGCGTCCCGGAAAGCCACAGTTTCGCGGTGGTGGCGTTCTAACTTATGTTCCACAAGTTTGGTGCAACTCAGCAATCATAATATGTACATACTCAACAATTTCTATAAGCTGCCATTTAGTTGAGTGCACACGGAAGTTCCTAAGTGGCATCCAACCAATCATCCTTGGAGACGTATACATTGCTCCAAACACATCTGCATTGGAGTTAAAGGTTTTTGAGGACCAATTTTCTTCAACGCCACTGCTTAAATTAGATTGTTCTATCTGCAATTTTGCTGGAGATTTCAATAGAAAGGATACAACATTCTTGAAGACACTTGGCTTGGTAGAACCTAGTGACGGTTTCAATCAGACAAGATGCCCACCTGGCCGCTGTGTTCACAAATAAACGACAGCCGTTTGCCATACAAAATCGGGCTCCTTTGAGCAGCTCAGACCATTATAGTTTAAATCTGTGTCCAGTCATATACAGCAGGTCTAATATTTTAGCGCTGACCAGAAGTTTTTACACGATTATCAAACGGCGAAATTGCTCATCGGAAAATATCACGTGGCTCCAGACGATGTTTTCCTTAACTGATTTTTCGGTTTTCATAGTCGAGCACCTGTCGCCAGAATGTGACCATCTTACGGACCACATCAGGCATCTCTTTGATATGTGTTGCGCTGTTGAAACAATTTATCTAAGAGCAGATATATTGTCATCACCAATACTTCGAAGGACGAAAGAGTGGTCCTACAAATGTAAAAATATTATTCGTGTCAAAAGTCTAACCACGACAATTGAATCCGAGATAAAAAGACTAACCCAATAATACGTCGAAGCAGTTCTAGCCAACCACAACTGACGCGATTTATGGTGGCTTCTGAGGCAGCTGTGTGGTAAGAGAGTTTGAAGCCAGAGCGGTGAAGTGGATGGGAATAAATGGAATTCGGAGTTTAGTTCCGCTTCACTAAACTCATCTTCCTTGCCCTCCTTAATTAGCTCAAGTCTAGCTGCGCGCTTCGATCAAAGTAACGGTCACAAAGAACTCGAAAAATTAAAGGCGGTCGTAGCTTGTGCTTTGGATACTAGCTCACTATTAGCTTTGGAGGAGTGCGCCTTTTCTCTCCTACTGCTTTTAACAGATCTCTTTAACAAATATCCGGATATTTGGAGAATTGCCAGTAGCAGTCCAGTACCAAACACTGGATCACAAAAGTATCGCTCATTGGCATGTATATCTTTGCTCCTAAAAGTTTCTCAACCGCCTCTAAAGATGATATCTACCAGTTCGCTTATAGACCCCAGCGCTCCACAGTGGATCCTGTGCTATATCTTGTCCATTCCATAGCCTCTGCATTAGATCAAAAATATAAATCCGCACGGCTTCTCTTCCTGAATTATTCAAATGCCTTTGGAAGCCTGGATAGGTCAAGGTTGTTAAACCTGCTATCCGAAGATGGAGTTCACTTTGGTGTGTGTAATTTGGTACGTGCCTGTTTTACTGGTCGTACTCACTTCACCTATTTGAACGGTAAGGAATCTTCTGTCCTTCTTGCCGACTGTGGTGTTTCACAGGGAGTGATCTTATCACTTTTTCTATTTTCCTTGTATGTTGAACGTCTCCCCATACAAACCACATTAATGGGGTGTAAATATGCTTGCGATGGCATGCTGGGATCTATGTCCCTCATTAAACAGAATTACTCATAACTCCAAGGTAAGTTAGAAGGTCTGGTGGAATGCTCTTCATCCAGATCTCTTACACTTAATGCTTCTAAATGCAGTGATCTAATATTTTCTTTTCTACGTGGCGATAAGTCGTAGTCTCTCATAGCTTTCTGCCCATACTGTGAATGAAAACTCTCATACCCATCTCTTCCACCGTAAAGTATGTAGGCGTTTATTGTTCCAGAACCTTACTTGGTCTACGCGCCTCTGTAAAACATTACAAAAATGCAGCAAACTTCCATTTAATTGCCTCAGACTGACGACAATTTCAGTACCTCGTACTTTAATATTCAGGTTTTTGACCTCTTATATTATTCCCCATTGGCTTTATTGCTCTCCTGTCATTTTCCCTGCACTGCTTCAGAAAGCCTACATCTTATTGGTGTGATCTATAAAGCTTATTTCTAGGTGTAGCGGCTTGTCTAGAGATCCTTTAGTTGATTTGATCATTTCTAGACAGCCTGACACCTGCAATGATGTTACTTCTAAGAAACTAACTGATCGAATTCATCCACTTCCCAATGATGTTTCCAAAACACTCTCTTACTCTTCCACTCGTTCGAAATGCAATTTTCTTCTACCGCACGTCATCGTATCGTAATACTGTTTTGCCTTATCTCTCACTTTTGCTTGTTGACACAGCAAAAGTCACTAACATTCTGCGCGAGCGCTTGTTGGAGTAACAGTTCTACTTTTTACCCCAGTTTTCTACCCAAGCATATATATTGATATTATCATCAAGGTGTCCGCAGTGGTATTGTAAATTCTGAAAATGCATCCATTCGGGTTCATAAAGCTTATTTTGTCTTGGCTTGATTTGGTTCATGTTTGATAACTCAACGGGATGCTAGTAGTCGCAAGAGGTGTACTTGACGGACAGATTTCCAAAATGGGTTCTGTTTCTGCCCCTTATGCGCTCACGTGGGCGAATTCTCGGCACATACAAAATCATAGCAATTTTCGCAACTGAATTCAGGCAAATGCCATTACCAATCCAAAAGCGACAAGCAAAGAAAACTGGGAATACGATTGGTTGAGCCAAATTTCAATCAATAGCACTGTCGATACAGTCAGTTGTTAGTCGCCATATGACGCGCCAGCATGCACATACACACAGTGAGCACGGGTCGATAATGACCACTCTGGACCGCAGTCACTGCCCGATGTAAACAGAATTTCCTTTTAGAACCCTAGTGCGCAGTAAACAGATGGAGTACGTCAGTTAATAACAGTGATAACATTGTTAAGGTATTTTCTGACTGTGTTTCCATGCTAGTGTGGCGAGATGTTTCGTGTTGTTTGAAGTTAGAACTGATGGGGTTAGCAGCTACTGTAGGTGTGTGTGTGTGTGCGGGCTAGATCTTTTCATCATCTGTCAAACCACACAGTATGACAAAGTATGGTTGTAACTTTATGTCCAACATGAAAGACGCATGCGTGTTGCGAGCAACAAATATGGCACTTGCATAACAAGTCAACAACTGCTCCGTATCAGCCTGTGTCTAAGTCGGTAAGTGGCAGCATGCCTCTTACCAATGTGGACCTGTTCGTGGTACCTCACACAGAGTCTATGCAGCTGGTATAAGTTCCGAACAAGTGGATTTTAACTATCTGTAGGGGGAAATATTTGCAAGAATGTGTAAGGCGGATATCACATCATTGCACTGACCTTCAGCTTTGGTACTCGGTTGATTGTTTTCAAAGGCCGGAGGACTCTGAGCACACGAAGAGACTTTATGGTGTTCAGATTTTTTGCTGATGCGCTACCTCCCGTGTGCCTATAGAAGTAGGGATGCTGTTAGTTGGTAGATAGAGTATAACGATGTTAATTCATCAATAAGATCAACTAATACTAAGAGATGCCATTACATTCCATAGCAGTAACAAGTTCTTTAGAATTATACAGACAAACAATTCTGCTAAAAAATATCTTGGGCTTCGCGGTGGAATTTCTTGTCTTTGCTTCAATTTTCGCCATTACCTATTAGAAGCAAACTTGAATTTGACTTTGTTAGAAAGACCAAGCCAGCATGATGCTTGCATTGTCAACTGTTGTCGCCTTCAAATGAACGTTGTGATTTCTGTGGTCACTAGTAAGGGTGAGTATTACTGACGTAAGTTCCCTGATTGTCACAATAGGAAGCAGTTTCACTGCATTGGATAGCAGAGCGATAAATCAGATACAAGAACACCGTAATCCAATGTATGTTAGTAAGCTAGAAGACAGACTTGTTAGCTTCGAAATAGACAATTGACACGCAGGGGTGTAAACATAATAGTCTTCCTGGCGATGAGACGCTCAACTAATGTTTCAAATACCGAACGTCCATAGTTTAAATCAATACATTCGTTTTGGGATAATAGATAAGGTTTTATTTTATTCGACATCGGTTTGCATAACTTTGTCTGAAATTGCAGTTGGTACATCCCTTCTGCTTATAGCGATACTACTATTGCCAACAGAGACAACACTTTTGCCACATTCAGTACTTAGTTTCCTTTTAGTAGAAATTACAAAAATACGCACCGTTTAAAGTCATACACCCGGAACGATGTGATATCCAAGCTTTATTCACAGACGAAATTGTAGAGTCAGCAGCATGTCTGTGTCACCGAAATACCAACGTTTGCATGGTTTATTGACAAAGAGCAAATGTACCACTCTACGTCTCCGTCTGGTTACATTAATTTATACAAACTTCATCAAATCAAGTTATGATGGACAGAATGTGGAGTGATTGACTACTTGATCTGTCCAGTGAAATGTATGGAGTCACTCCTACCCATATGGAAGTTTTTTAAGTAGACAGTCAGTTGAGCATTAGTTTATTGAAAGGGAAAGCGATGCAACTCAGTGGATAAACCAACCGTCTTGGTAATTTCCCACGCCTCACTTGTATAATATTTCGCAAGTATTATAATACATTGTCGCTAGGAGTATTAGTAGAAGCTAGCTCTACTTGTCCAACCGCGATCCAAACTTTCTTTTCGCTTTATCTCCTCCTGATTATTTGACTGAAAACGTCGATTGGTGGTCGATAAGACCAATCGACTATACAAAATCGCTGCGAAGGTCTTAGTACCACAGCATAAATGATAACGAGGTAGGAGACAGATTTTTACACAATTAGCCCAAACTTAGTTGTGCTGTTGTGGTTTTATGAGCTAACATGAACGATTCACGATTAAATTGACTGTACGCTATTGCTGAATTGAAAGATCAGTCGAACTTCAGCAACGCACTTATGGTGCGCCCACTTCAGTAAGCTATTGCCATCTGTCGCTCCAACAGGTTTCAGCAAACCGCACTGTAAATTCTAACTCTAATATTACATTTGTTTTCAATCTTGTGGTTTTCAGTAGCATTATCTACCATAGAATTTCTGCCATGGTGGATTTAAGGGATCAATATTCCACCATTTAGCTTCTTTTCGTGATCAACTCTGTTCTGCAGCCTCCCCCCCAGTCTTCAGAGTAAAATCAAAAGCATGGTAACAAGAATTAGATTACTCATGAGTAGAAGGATTTTGGTGAGTATTTTTGTTCGTCGCAGTCAACCGACAATCCAGATAAGTAGGATAGGTAGTTGACTTATCTGGATTGTCGGCTGACTGCCACGAACAAAAAAAGAATTAGATTGTTAGTGACCTGATTGTCAACTTCGAATCAAAGAAAATACGTTGTCTCAGATTAGTGACTTGGACAAGTGCTGCCGATTTATTGGCTGATTTGAAACGCAGACGGGCTTGGCACTTGCTATGAAGAGTTTGCCGTTTTGCAGGCGTGCAACGTAACTGCGTATATGATGCTAATAGAACGCTTTTCATGTAGGCTTATTTCGGTCACACGTATTACGGATGGATGGAAATAGCGATGAGAGATAACCCTGTGTAGCTGCTTCTGAAATCCATCATTTATACTGATCAGTTGTATTGGTGATCATTGCAAATATTTCATATCGGCAAAGTATTTGTCATGGCACTTTGCATTCCGACACCGACTTTGCTTCGACTACGTACGTCGGAAATTTATTCCATTTATCCACCATTCTCTGTACTAGTCAGGTTTGGTGAGCGAGCCACTTCAAACCCGCTACTAATTCCGACGTGACAGTTGCCACTGTTCTACAGCAACATGTTGAGGACGTCTGCAAACTACCAACTCTCGTGTAAAGGTAGTGTTTTACACAACTTTTACAGTTAATCTCAAGTGTTGTGGAAAAGTCAAACTGGTGGAATAAAGTAAGTGTGCATAACGTACCAGAGCGTCGTCGTTGACCTGATGGAGAAAAGGAGAAGAGCATTGTGACTTTTGCGGCAAAATAATACTGGTATATTATCCTAGGCAACTAACTACGAAAGGTTTGGAGCATTTGCCTAATGTAGTAACAGGAAGCAAGTGTGATTTAGAGCTCTAAATAGGGTAGATAACAATGTAGATTTATTGTTATTCCCTCGGTGGTTATTTTGGATTTGGCGGATGGTAGTGATGAGGGTACCGAAAATATGGTATTTTTGCATGACTAATGCCTACTGACCTGTTTTTTGGTTTGACTTATTAAGGTTGTCCCCATAACATCCGTCATCTGATCCCTGGAATCCGGCCAATCTGAAAGCAAAACTATATATTGTTTTACTTTACAACGTGTCCGTACTCAGTATAGCAAAAGAACTTGGTACCCTCAAGCAGCGTTTTGCCCATAGTGTTTTAAGGCGACCAGCCAATAAATCTTACGCATTAAAAGCAATCTTCATCAGTCATTCCATTCAAGCTCAACCATGTATCCATGATTCATTGAAAGTGTTCGGCATGACCTCGTGCTAACACTTATTGACACGCAAGTCACGTGACATAAACCACCATCCCCAAATACGTATGGCATCAAGCGCATCATTTCTATTATTCTTTTGTAAATTAAACTACTCAGTTCGTTAATGGTAAAGCAATTTATTTTGCCAAATTTGTGCAAAGCTCAGTAATAATGTCACTACAAGACGAATCAATCTACCCAGACCGCAGCTGTGTTCACCCTACTAAAACCGCTGTTTTGCGTCAACGCAAGCCGTTCGGACTCCACCTAAGCCCACAATTGACATAATTGCATCTATCGTCTCAAGCGGTTCTGATGCGAAATGAACTTACCTCTGTACACTGTCACCAACTGGCAACTCATATACTGCAGCAAAATTAACCTTCCCTTAATTTTATCTCCTAAATATCTATGCTAACACATGATAATTACAAAGATAGAGAAGGTATGTTCGCCTTCGCTGAGTCATTAAACGAACTCCTGCAGTCCACCAGCCTTTCATACTGGATCTCCATTGCAGTTGTGCGGCGTTACGCGTTTCTTCGCTATTCCCCCCTCGCGTGCACATGTTTCTGTCGGCTAGTATTTTAGAACCGACTGATCCGAATTTAATAGCGTACTCTGTGCGTGAGATGCTATCAGGGAACATGTTCCATCCGTCCCGACTAGAGCGTTTCTATTACAACTCAGTTGCATTGTTCTTACAAACGGATGAGTAACACAAACGGATGCCCCAACTTTATAATAATGATCTGCTGTATGTGAAGTTAAAATCGAATGTATATTGAATAGTGAAAATGAAAAGATCAATTGACAAACTCTTGGGCGTGAACGCGGAATATAGTTATTTATTGCCGCACACCATAAACTTAGCTTATCTACCCAACATCCTATTCAGCCGCATTATGCCCTCGAGATATATAATCCCCACTGGACGTCCAGGAATATCCTATATCCCGACAAGGATTGCCCCTATGTTATATTATCGGGTAAACTGTTCCAATATATCAATCAGACTGTAAAACATCATTTTTATACGAGAAATGATATAGGATGTTACTATCAGTACGAAATGAGCTCGTTACAAAAATTGCAAACCAAATGTTTCTATCACTACGTGTTTTCAATTCAATTTTTCATTTCAGCTAAGCAGTGCGTTCCATGCATTGAATGTTCGGCTGTTACTGGTCCATGGCTCCCAGTAATTGTGGAAAAGATTAACTTTTCGGAATGACATCCACCTGATCCTGGAAATCGATTAACAGCTGGGTTTTCTTTATTGATATCTTGCTCATTGCTGAAAGGCGCTGGTGTATCAGTGACCGAAAACCATTTTATGACGTCTGTAGACAGTTTACTACAAAGTCGCAGTGTATACCCCTTTCTTAACAACTGAATTCTGCCTATAACAAATATTTCCGGATGCAACTGGAAGAGCAGGATAAGAAGTGAACACCGCATAGTGTCTGTGTCGTGAAATCTTCATCCGACTCAAAGGCTCAAGGGCAAATGCAAGATGCTTCATGTATTCTTCATGGTGTGTAGGGAGCTGAAAGATCACACGACAGATTGTTACTTCCGCCTAACCAGTGTCATTGGATTCTCCAACTGAAAGAAGGACAACATTCATTAACCAAATTTTCCATCAGCTAGTCGATCTCGTCCTCATGATTGCACCTCACCCATTCCAGTGACTCCAGTTTACATGTCACTGATGATGAATGGTAGTGATTCCGCATCACCAGCTTACCCTGATTCTGACATGATTAAAAATTGTGTAACTGTCGCTGTAAACCCACATCTTATAGAACAATCAGGGCTGAATGACTTGGTACTTGACCTTGGCTTGCCTAAGAACACTGCGGAGTTACTAGCATCCTGGCTGCAGCTGTGGCACATACATCCTGCAAACACTAAGCTTACTGTATAGAGAAAGAGAGGAGTTACTATGTCTGGTAAGTATGACACGACAGAAAACTGTTGCTACTGTTCCGACATGGACTGATGAAGGACCTTGGCGTGAAGCGTATCAGTGATCAATGGCTTTTGTTTATTGACTCATCCAAGAGTAATCTTAATGACATACTGCTCCACAATGGAAATGTATGCCCAACCGTGCCGCTGTCGCCTGTCACCAACATGAGGGAGACTTACGAAAGCATGGAACAGACACTCGCAGCACTGAACAATGATAAGTACTGTTGGAATACCCATGCTGATTTCAAAGTCATCGGACTCAAAATGGGTATGCAAGGAGGTTTCATAAAATATTGTTGTCTCTTGTGCCGATGGGACGGTAAAGCAACTCAACAGTACTACAGAACCGAAAAGTGTCCAGAGAGGACGGAGTATTCTGTAGGGAAAATGCGTGTAAAGCATACACCTGTTGTGCAACCTGATCATATCTATCTATCACCCCTGCACTTCAAGCTTAGTTTCAGTAAAAGCTTCGTCAAAGCTTTCAAACGAGATGGTTTTACGTTTCAGTACCGGAAACAAGTGTTTCCGAGGATCAGTGATGAGAAGCTCAAAGAAGGTATGATTACTAGGCCTGTTCTTTCCCAGATAATGGCGAATAGTGGTTTCGAATGCCAGTTGGTTTCATTTGAGTTAGAAGCGTGGCGATGTTACAAGGCAATGTCCACATGGTTTGTGGGCAGCACAAAGACATGACAAAATAGCTAACTGCAGACCATCGGGATCTTAGTGCTCGAATGTTACTCAAGGTGCTGTTTTTGCACAAGCACCTTGAATTTTTCATTCAGAACTTGAGATCTGTTAGCGCATAAAATGGTGGGCGCTTTCAACAAGATATTTCAGCCTTGGAGTATCGCTACAGTGGCAAGTACACGCCTTATAGGATAAGTGACCCTCGCTGCTTTCTGTAACATAAGGGCGCTGGAGCATACAAACGTCGATCTCGGCGAAATAATTATTTCCCAGTGCCAAGGTGTAGTCAATACTTGGCGGCGAGTGTTGCAGAGCTGTTTTAAAATATTTACCACGTAGTTGCATTCTGTATATGTTGTGGTTTAATAAATTTGCTTATAATTCCTGCGACACAGCCTTGATATTATTTAAAATAATTCTTTGATTTTACCAATGTAACCTGACGTGCTAAGTAACATTGGAAGACTTTTCTAAGATCCGTGCACTGTATTCTATAAGTTAAGGACATTGGCATTTCTGTTCTGGCAAATAACTATTTATGTTTCACAGTGTAACCGGCCCTCATAGCGTCGAGGGTGAGCTGTCCACTTCAACTCGGATTCCAGTAACTTGTACCGGCACCCGTGAGTGCTTCTTGGTGCGCGCATGTACAGCAGCGGTCGTAACACAGGGAAGTCACTGAGACATAGCACAGGGAATAACATCCAAGTACAACAGCGTCAAAGGGGCGAAAATGTTATTAACGTTGGAAATAAAAAGTATGAAAAATGCGCCTAAAGTCTTTAAATCCCTTGCATAAAACGGACTGCAATGTGGTTGCATAACAAAATACATGTACAGTGTTAAGCAGTTAAAGTGTCTCAGTCTCGATACTTGAGTGGAGGTGCAATTCATTAGATTTAACCGATCGTCTCGCTAGTAGCATGGTAACCAGACCATTTGCATGAAAACAAACCTCGTAGTCTAAGCAGCCAAACTGAGTTTGGAAGCAGAACATAAACTATTTAGTTAAACCGCTCTTTCACTTATCCAAACTGCGGTTATTCACCACCGTAAGTTCCCTCCATGATCCACAGGAATCCAAGATAACCGTTACAGCTGAGTTCATGGGAGATGAACGGATTTGCGGTTAGTGAGTTTACAAAGTGAGCGCTAGAATAGGTTCACGAATACATGCAGGACTAGTTCAGACAGTAAAGTTTGAGCAAGGCAACACTAGCTGCATGGTATTAAAGCAGATGCTTGATATCATGATGTCATCTTATGAGATTTGTGCAAAATAAATTGCGATTTGTACACTGATATGGTGTGGAAACCCAGTTTCGTCAGTTAGTCAATCGGTTGAAGCGAAACTGTTTATACGCCACGTGCAGCAGTTAGTAAAATTTTCCGATATGTTGATAACATTTCCCTCATTCCACTGTCTCGATCAATATGTGATCATATTCAGAACTATCAAAAGTTTGACTTTTAAGACGGTGCCGAATTGTTCATTATGTTGGCAACTTTGAGAAGCTAATTAATCCCAGAGATATACAAGATAATTGAAACAAAATGCTTGGCCTATGTGCGTGATATACTGTTCTAGATAAACAACACATTAAACGAAAGAAGAAATTGGTTAAATGTGAATACGCGATAAGTAAAAAATGTCCGAAAGTTATTTGAGAAACACCATGCGATAAAATTACTCAAGTTTACCACAATTGGCATCAGCTACGTGTGCAAGTTGGGAGAAGATTATCAAGTACGTAGAACAAACCAAATAAAGTGGAATGAATTTTATCCACATTAAAAAGACTTAGTTTAAGTTAAGCCACATGTCCTCTTCATCTCAATCTAGTCGTCGTTAAACACAGAGCATGTAATAAAAAATGCGTTAAAAACCTACCTTACAACGAACGCAACCAGAGCGAATAATACAACGATCGCATCCAAAATATTCCACGCATCCCGAAAGTAGGAACCAGGATGAAGAACAACTCCCAGATCGATAACCTTTGGATAAATTACAGAAAGTTAGGAATGAGGCAAAGTAAGATAAACATTAGCAGCAAGATGCGCGATAAAAGACATAGGAACCTGCGTTACCACTCCAGTAGAACCAAACATATCCTACTGAATCGAACGCCGCTGGAACCGCTGAATTGGCACAGTGGACGCAACACGGGGCGAATATGTGGAAGTTCACCATTACAACCGTCACCCCCACAATCCCGTCAGGGTCAATGACAAGTTCCGCATCATAGACAATTTCCCTTCTCTGGTTAGGTTTAATACAGTCATAATAACTTCAGCCCATACAATATTAATTAGCATATATAGTACATTTTTCACAATGCTAAAATCCGCAGAAAAGAAACAAATCCACAAGCGAGAAATATTATCCCGAAATTCAGTCAATGCTAAACGGTTCTTAACTGAAACAGGCTGCCTGACTGGTAAATTCTAAAATCCAAACAAAGTATTGGCTTGTTACTGGGAACTTCGAAACTTATTTCATGTTACTTTGGATGGTTAAAAGCAACTGTAAACTGTAATTCGTCTAATTGAGCGGCGGCAGTATCAACATAGTAGTATAGGTTAGAATCCTTTTAAAGGATTCCTTTACTAATGGCACAATTCCCCTTCAGCCTGGTGGTCCGTTTGGTTGTCGAATCTATAAGTGTTATTACGTCCGAGTTAGTCAAGAAGCTCAACCACACTTGAAGACGGTGGAGATTTGTCAGTTTAGAGCATACATGGTTACGTCCATAACATCTTTATATCGCACCATTTCTCATAACATCGAGGAACTCACTACCGCAATTAGTCAGACGCATATTGTATTATAGTTTTCATCTGAATTGGAGAAAAGTGACTGTTTTCAGTCATGTGGCTAAGAAGCGACTTCATGGTGGTGCCCTACAGCGTCAAGTGTATAGGAAAAGTATTTGGGATGAACAATTTACGAATTTCTACATTCTCTTCCATCCCTATGAAAACGGAACCAGAGTTTCAGCTAACTGAGTCAGGTGGAAAGAAGTTAAACTGACAAAATAATCCCGTAAAAATGTAACGGACGCAAGCCAGCTGAGCTATCGGTAACGGATGGACATCGTCCCAGTAAGCTTCCTGCCGACTAGTATGCAGCAGAAAAAAGTAATTTACTATGCAAAATCATCAAATGCTAACTAATGAGATCCTAGTTGGAGGGGGGAGGCTAAGACGGATGGGGTGGGACAAAGAAACTCACAGTACAAACGCCACTGAGGTCGGCTCCTAGATTTCTCAACAACAGTATTCAGTCAAAGGGGTTCAACATCTTTCGGACCCCAATCAGGGAGCCGAGGTGCTCCAAGCGAGGCCAGTTTTGAAGTGAGGGCCTTCATTCCTTTCGACCAAGTCATCACTTGGCCACCTCTCCTCTTCTTCCATCCACACTCCGGGCGCGCAAACAACGCACGTAGCAGGTGTCGGTGAGCTGGCGTGCGTAACACGTGGCCCAGCCATCGGAGCCTGGTGCGTGAAATAACGGTGCTGAGCGGTTACTTTCCTTTTCTTGTGCCGTAAACAAGGTGTCGAACACGCTCGCTGCTTACCGGGTGTTCACACCAGAAGTGAGCTAAATTGCGAAGGCACCGGTAACTAACCTCCTTTTCCGCTGATCTAAGGGGCCAACTTTCACAACCGTACACTAGGGTCGAACGTACTGCTGCATTGTACACTCTAAACTTCAGGGCAAGAGTGATGGCGCGCCGGCGCTATAAGTGGCCTCGAACTTTTGCTATACGGTTAGTGATCTCATCTTCAATACCACGGGCGTTGCTACAACTTCTAGGTAGTTGAATTTTTGAACGACTTTGAGCTGATCCCACCAAGGCTCAGTGAAGTAGGCGGTCCAGACCAATCTTGGATAAACGCTTTGCACTTCGAGGGTGCGAAGCAAAGCCCGAAGTGACGGACAGCTAGTGCTAATCAGTCCAGTGCCGCTTGGCACGTTTGTGAGCTGTCACAGATCAGGGCAATATCATCAGCATACTCGAAGTCAAGAAGTCGTTATCCTGAGAGTATCTCCACACCTTCTAAGTCGTGTCCTGTGAACGCGATTTCCATGACTTCGTCAATAGCGAAGTTGAAGAGGAAAGGTGACAGCGGGCATCCTTGTCTCACGCCGCTGGAGATATTAAAGGGCGACGACAACTTGCCGTAAGCCCTCACTCTGCCCGAGCTACGCGCATATAATGCTCCGATAATATTCACATATTTCTCAGGTACACCTTTCCTGAGTAGACAGTCCCAAAGTGCATGTCTATCCACCGAAAAGAATGAATCTTTGATATCGAGGAACACGACAACGGTGGGCCGCCAATATATGTGACAGTGTTCCAACAACTGACGCAAGGTGAAAATGTAGTCCATGCAGCCATGACCTCGATGAAATCCGGCTTACTCTTCACGAATATGGCTTTCACGAGTGCCAGTCAGTTTGTGATGGATGACAGAGACAAGCAATTTGGAGGCGATGGAGATTAAACTGATCTTCCATGTTTGCTGCAGTCCGAGCTTGAGCCTCCCTTGAAAATTTGGGCTATGACGGAGCGGCTCCTGTCGGTTGGGACAGTTTCCTTCTCCCACAGTTTCACTAGTAACTCGTGTAAATCATCCACAAGCGCCGATCCCCCGAAATTGAAGGGGGCTGGAGATAGATCATGTGTCGCGCGGCTTTATATGACTTCAACAGTGCGATCTCACTTTCAACTTCTGAACGAGAGGGTGGATCCAAATGGACAGCCCACATAGCGGGGCGATCAGGGAGCGACGAGAAATCCAACAGTTTCAAACGATTAAATTACTTTTAAAGTGCTCAGCACAACGCGCCAAGCGTTTTAACAACTTGTGGATAGGCTGTCAACTCTCATTGTAAATTGTTTCACTAAAACCAGGTCTCCTGTTCCCCGTTTATCAGCCGGAATAACTTACGATGATTACCAAGCGAAGCGGCCACTTCCATCTCTGCAGCCCGATGACACGACCAGGATTCGCGGTCTCTCTTCATACCAGCAGGGAGTTTTGCCCCGAACTCTTTGCGCGTTTCATTGTGTTCGCTTCCAGCCGGAATATGCCAGCGAGCATCGACAAGTTCCAAAGACTGCGAAGAGCCCCGATGTCCATGTTCGCGATTAGACTTATCACATGAGGATTTGCCTGCTGCTAGTGAGGTTTGGTGTACACGCGACCAGTGACCTTCAATTGTCTTCAGTGAGCAATTACTCCATTCGCAAATCAGCGTACTTTGATAGGCATTCAGAACAACTGGCTTTGTCAGTTGGCTGGTGTCAATACGCTCACAAGCTCGTCTTAAGCTTCCGCCAGGACGCATCCGCAGGTCAGCACATACAAGTGCATCGTCGGTGTCCACACCGGTGCTCCAAATCCAGCTACAGTTCTGGACGTAGCCTCTCCATCGGCAACTTATCGCAAATTGGTCGATTATCGTCCATAGCTGGTTCGAAGCTGGTGGACATCAAGTCACCCTCCGGCGGGTGCTGTGTCAGAAATTAGTGCTCGCAAGAAATAAGCGGGCATCCTCACACAAATGAAGTAACTGCTCACCGTTATCATTACGGGAGCCTATACCATGTTGGCCGCCCAGATGCATTTCGTCAGTGGATATATTTCCAACTTGAGCGTTCAGACCGTCAGCCAGCAAAACCGTGTCCGAGCTTCTTCTGTGGCGAAAGAGCTCGTTCAATTGGCGATAGCAGTCGTCCTTTATTGAATCATCGCTAGAGTTTGTGGGTGCATAGGCAGCGATGATGAATAGACACCCATTAGTCCCGTGCGACTTCGAAGCTTTGAAGGAGCCAGCCAATCGAGCCGCACACAACCAGCTAGTGATTGCAATCCAGTCAACCAGAGCAGCTTAGGCCTGGGGACTCAGGTTAATACCAGCACCGGCTTGGCCGGTGCTCGAAGCTGCATCGTCACCGTGTAAGCGTAATGAGAAAGTGCTGCTGGTTTCACCTGAAGGGGATCGCAAAGTGATTTGCAGTGAGCAGTGATTGTAAACTGCGTGATTACCCGTCCTATGACAACTTTTTGATGTTTATTTTGCATAAATCTGTACAAGCCTGAGAAAGAATTATTGAATGTGTAGGTTCGCTTAAAAGCTTGGTTCATCTATCATCCTATCGTCTACACTAGGTTTCACACTTTCGTGGAGGGAACTGATTCCCCTTTGTGCCGCAAATGTTTTCTTCAAATTGGAAAACCGTCGCGAATCCGCAGAAACACCGCAAGATACCGTTGCCCTACAACTGACTATCGGACTAGGCCTACCCAGTGTAAATATCATTTGACTTGTTCACTTTCTTTTCTTCTGGTCTCGGCTTATGAGCCTATCAGCTGTATGACAGCGTAGAAACAGTAATTTGCAAAACTTTCAGGGTGGATTGGTTCTTGACGCCATTTTAGCCGCGGTTCCATATAAAATACCCATTAACTGTAAGCCATTTCGGCATGAGGCAAACATTAAGCCAAGTCGTTTAATTCGCAAGTGTATTTGGGTTACTAAGTTCAGTAAAGAGAGCAAAATCAAGACGAGCAGATTAGCTTTTTCACCGTCGTTCTCGAAATAACTATAATGCTGCCTTGGGAGTTGTGTGTTGCTGATGCACTATAAAATTTCATAAAAAGTTACTTTGAATTTCCTTGACTGGCTATGCGCAGATAGGGAGGACAATTCAGCACTCGTAGCTTCTTTACCGTTCAGAAATGTCTGAATCGGGAGTGAATATTTGAGTGCAGTTGGAGAATAAGCACTGATTTTAACAGCTATTTTATACTGGCGCTTATATACATAATTAAGCAGCCGAATATATTAATGTCGCATGAATTAAATTGTTCGCCAAATTGAGGTATTAGCAAACCTGAAAATCTGTACGTCGTTTCTATTATTATCATTATGTTGCATTAGTAGCACTTGCCGGCTAAAGCCAAAGGGAACAGGCAAGTCGTTTCGAAGGAGATCCTGACACCAAACCTCTAGGCAGAGAGTAATCGAAGCTGTAGTAACTTCGGATAGTAAAGGAAGTGCTAATTGCCGGTTGGGACTTCTCCTAAGCTTATCTACTGTTGCAAACGACGTGGTGGGTGTCAGCATCCCATCACATTCATTAATTGTAGCCAATCATTGAAAAAAGATTTCTCACCTAAATGGTTGATTAGTTGGGCAGTTCACGAAAAGAAATTGTTCAGCTCGAATCTACCCTCAACAAAGACGCTGAATCGTACTAACTAGTCCTACTGTTTTATCAAAGCACATTAATCCACATGCGGACGCATACCTTGAGTATCAGTTCGATGGTGAAAACGCCAGTGAATGCGTAGTCAAAATGCTCCAAGATTGTGTTCCGTCGCGAATGCTCTGACACCGGGTCTTCTGCTGCCAACGCAATAGAACTAGCACAGATGACAATCATGATGAATAAGTCGAAGTATCGCAGGTTGACCACGAAATGACAAAAGCGTCTGATACTGTTGGTTTTGGACAGGTGGGAAGAAATATGAAGAGTCAGACGGTTCACGCTTGAGCACGCTATCTCCAGTAAACGAACAAACAAACAAATAAAAAAGTTGTACTAAAAGGATCGTTTCAAGTTATTAGAAGTTCACAAGCATGTAAATGTTGGACCGTGTTTCTCATCTGCTCCATTACTCTCGACGGAAGTCCCGCATCCATGTCCGCAGGGAGACAATCTAAGGAGAGTAATCGCGTTTGCTGGTAAATATGTCAAGCTTATGGGAAACACGACCTCAACTACGCTAAAAGCGTGGTAACAATTAGTATCAAAATCCTGCGACTAATTTTGAGAGCGGTATCTGACAAAATTAGTCTGAAATGATGTTTTAGCTGTTTAGGAAGTTAAGATTGCAATGCTTAATTGGTACATTGCCTGTCTGAACAAAAGTAACCAATGCACTTTAAAATATCACAAAATATTCCAAACAGATCCCATTACGTTACCTGTACGAAAAGCGATCTAAGACATCATTAGTTGAGGAAATGCAAGCCGCTAGAACATACAAGTTGGCTTAAGCATAAAAGTTGTCACCTCGCATGAGTCATTTAGCTAATGACGTATACGGCCCTACACTCCGAATACATGAAAAGCATATTTTGTTGAGTTTAACAGTATCGCCAGCCGGGCTACGTGAAAGCTGAGTCAAAAAAAGCGCTACGCTGCATTTAGTCCTCCCTAGAAGTGCACTTTCAGTTAATGAACCTTACACTCAACTATATGCAAATGAACCACTGAGACGGTTTTCAATCTGATGCGGAAAACCCGCTCTTGTCTGAGCGAACTAGTCTCGTTATCCGCCCCGGAATGCTAGCAGCATTCATATGGATTCAGACGGAAACCCTGTGTATCGGTCTCCATTAAATTCATCGCCCTGTAATTTCTTACTGTACTCAATGGACAGATAGTATTCACTGGAATTAAATGTCAGTGTGTAACATCCAAAAAAACATTACTAAATACATAGCTGACAGGCGAATTGTTGGCTAATGGTTCAATATCTATCAAATATTATGCTTTCTGTTTGATGAATATATGCCACCCTGAGTTTTGAACCTAATTTCTTGTACGGTCTTCGCCGATTTCTCTCTATCTCATTATGTCTGTAACCTAAGGATTTTCCTTTCTATCTAATAACGTATCCTCCTGATCCGAAACCGATGTGGTGCAATTGTTGCGTGTATCCCTAGCCATGGGTTACCGAGCGTTAATCGATAGACAAATACCTGGTCTCGGCCAACGGACTGAGTAAAACTCATTGTTCGAAAATGTGCAGTGTCTGGCTAATCCCCGTTGCCTTCAGTTTAGCTAGGCTGTCGCAATAAGCCCGTTGAGGCCGGCCATGCAAACTCGAAATCAAATATTTGTCAACTTAAATTGGCTCTGGGTGTACGTTTAAAATTATATCAATCACCATGCACTTCAGGTTTATCTGACTGCACTAACTGCTGTTTATATTTATGTATATCGCTTATTGTTGCTGGGACTGAAAAGTCGGCACAACCAGTCTTATTTCTGCGCTTTTCAAATGGTTGATCGGATCTAACTGCTTTAAGTGTAATTTTCTTTTGGTAAAATTACATTTCAAGGGCATTACATAGTTTTTTCACCCACCGTACCCAGACATTGCCATTGCGTTCTGATTGCCCTGTTGTGTGAATGCCACAATGCATAGTGAGGAAACATTGCAGACTGTTTTGTACTAAATGTCCTACCTACTATCGCAAGTAGTATGAATGTTTGAAGTATTTTAAAGGCTTGTATTCCGTATGACAGTAAGCGGAAGTCGGTTTAGTACAGATAGCTGCGTAGTATTAAGTTGAATTAGAAAAAGTAAGCAATTATTGGGTCCTTGAGTGCAAGCCCAATGACTTCCAGCTTCACTGATTCATTATTACGAATAGACAAATTCATCTCCGAAATGGGAAAATTATCAAATATTTTGCCAGATTAGATTGGTTCACTGTCTTATACAACACATTGAACTCGGGATCGTTGCACTGCGTCGCGTCTGCTCAATCATCTTGTTATGGCACACCCTGATTGCTGTTGTCTGTGCAATGCATCTGCAGTATGGATTTTAACCACTTATCCTGGAAGTCACTTTTATTCTGCCAGCAATCTGGACAACATTCTACCTTGGCCTTTGGCAGAAGCAATATGGGTGTCGCAAGAGTGCTCAGTCGCAATTCCTAAGTAGATAAGAGGACTGGAAAAGCAGGCAAGGAATCCTCGGATAATTTTTAGTTACGAGAGAGGCATTTGACCTCAGGAAATGGCGTTAAAATACTTAGAGCTTTTACTTATGTTAACTTTGGGAAGATCATGCTTTGTTATGGACACCTCTTATTTCCTTTGGAAGCAGACATTCCAGTGGCACTAAAGTGAGATTTTTGTTGACAATTACTGAGGTGTTTTAATTTCCCGCCGGTTTACTTGATAGCACATCGCTGGAATAATTTGCAATATCATAGTATACTAATGACAATGGAATAAACTTATCAACTGACTTACGCGTTGTTGGGAGCAAAAATGAACATTGAGCTGTAAGGTAGAACAGGTTTCCCCTGTTGCTGTTGTTCCGTTGATAATCGCAAACGTGCGCTATCGTCACTCTCAAGCGAAACGAAATTCATATTACCGTCTGTACAAGGACAAAAATGAAGCGTATTTGAGCGTGTGAATGTCGTTGCTTTTTCTTTAAAAATATTCGGTTTGCATTTATATATTATTTCCATGCATATATGGGTAGTCATTTCGATGCATGCAAGTTAAACGCAAGATAACCTGCACATCATACAATGAATTCTCACAACGAGCACACTGATCACGGCAGGAAGGTTGGGGGCGGTCTGGTGTTTATTTAGGTATTAAATGAGCACTTGAAAAACGACATGAAAAGGCATAGTTGCAGCAAGACGTTGATTTTTCGCTATCATTCCGCATCAAGGTCTGGAACCTGCTTATCTACTTGAGCTCGGTGTAATTGAATAAATTTAACTGTGGTCAGACATGTGGGTAAACTTAGTAAACAGACATAGCACCAATTTTGACAAGTAATTCCATCAAATCGATGTTCCGAATATGTTACCGCCAACTAGATTGAAGTATAGGTAACCCACATCCACACTATCGTGCAGCGACTAATTAGTTAATGATAACTGCTCAGGTTCCTCCTGACATACAAAATTAATTCTATCGGATGTAAACTAGATGCTACGCTATCCTAAATAATGAATTGATAGTTTGGTTTAAACCAAGCGAATAGAAAATAGAAATATAACAGTTAAACCAAAATAACGGTGGTGAAGATCAAAAGTAGCTGAAGTCAAAATAATGCATGCGCATGCTCAAGGCAATACACTAAACGGAATGAAATTGTTGTTACACTAGAAATTGTCTCATTCCTCCTCCTGCAGGAAATTTGGTCATGTGATGCAATAAAACTGAAATTCGTCCCTCTGATTCTCCATATTTCTCATCAGATTTTCTCTCTCATACCTAGTAGTACAACGACGTTCCCTTTCATCATTACAGTGCAACAGGATGTGTGTACCTGGTAGTCACAAAAGAAGTTGACTAACCAGTTGAACGATGGTCTGCAGCTATCAGGCTTGTGATTTTCCATGTCGTAGATGCAACTTTTATCTTATAGTTACATACTAACATATATAAATAACATCTAAAACATAGACTGATGGAAATCTGTAGATGGTAATTAAGAATTTATTTGTGACAAGCGTGCGCACAAGTGAGCGCACATGAAGCAGAAATTTATCAAAAATATCAACAAAGCAGACGGTAGGGGAATGCAATGGCACCACCGTTCATGGTAACACGGTTAATAGCGAGGAATTAGGCGAACAACACCTTGTTAAGGTAAACAGTTACCGAACGAACAGTTATGATTTCGTTGTATTCCGTACTTACACTGAGACAGTTTGGGATTCGCAACTTTGTTACGCTGCATTTGGTCTGTGCGTCTTTCCATATCGGGATCCTTCTCCACGTCAAGCCATTTGTCAACACGCGAACCGTTCCTGTAGGAATGGAAAGTGATAGCGGAATTCTACGGAGTGGGCTTGAGGAAGAATCCTGCACCACTTGCATGCGTAACGCATAGTTCTCTAATTGTGCCACTTATTCAGTTATACTGAATCGATCATTTTCTTCAACAATGACCAATATTGCACCTGCTGCCCAGATACCCGGTGGAGGACACAGCTTTTATGATTTTTGAAGTCAGCAGCTTGTTTTAGTGCAGTGGCAGCCAAATTGTTTATAGCTTAACGCTGGCGGTTTAATCCAGTTACCCGCAAGTAGCATGAAAGTAATAGAACCCGGTAATAATAAGGCTCGACAAACCTAACATCATGCAAATGAGAAAGATTCGAACAAAATGGGTTAGCAAGTACAGCGAATTTTTATTACGCGGAATAAGTAAGCTTCACATGTAACCCAAGAGAATCGATGTAGACTGGGCCTCAACAATGCACATGAATAAGTCGAAACAGTCTTGGTAAATTGCTCCGTTCTCCTCATTCAGGTGGATTCTTCGTGAACTGGCGACAACAGTTGAAACATATGCATTGCACACATGCAATGCTAGTCTTTACAATGATGTCGGGCTGCTCCAAGTAAATTTCTTGCGTTTACTGATGAAACAATCAAAATCGATCAGTCTCTTAGTGTAACATGGTTTTAGCAGCTAGTCGGAAAGTCAAAGCTGAGTGAAGCTTGCGACGTTTAGGCCAGCGGCCATTTAAATCTTACAAAAGTTGAAGCGCTAACCGAGACAGTGTGGCATATGATAGGCAGATGAGTGAACGTTTTCATGAGGTAGTGCAACCATTAAAATAGAGGTGCTCAGGGGGCGACACTTGTAGCATCCGGTACTACACGATGAATTAGCCACAGTTGCGGTGTTTTCCATAGAGATTAATGTTAAGATTCGCCAGATGGAGCTAGCTACTATGCAAAACATGCGTGGTACACAGACCAAACTGCGTCATAACGCCTTGAGCTAGTCAACGGCTTCAGTTTGGTGAGTACGTTTTTCCATACGGGATCCACCCCGCTCTCAGTATAGAAGTAACGTACATGTCAAGCAGCGTTATATCACATCTAGCAAAGTAGTCATGTCGGTTGCTTCCTTTTTTGCGCAGCCACCTGGCTTTAACCATGGATTGATAGCGATGGGCCTGCTGTAATAGGTCCTATAGAGGCTGTTGGCATGCGCACTGATAGTTATTCCCGAGAGCATGAAAAGGCTGTACAGTGTTTAACCGGGTGTGTGACAGCTGTCCGACTGAGTCCAAATGAGATACCGCTTAACTTGAAAGAATTTACGAAAAAAGCGTCTACAGGAAAACTATGTATAAAACGAATCCTCACCCGACTTTGTGCACAGTATCCACAGTAGTTGGTCCCATGAATGAGCCCGAATTTCCTTGCTGCTTTGTCAACTCCTGCTCGGTCATAGACCCAGCTTCAGCCTCCTCCATCTGTCAACGCATCGAATAGCAAACGTTTAATGAGTAGAAATGGCACTTCACTTGTAATTTTAGCTTGGGATTACATACCATGTTCCCGGATTATACAGTAGAAGAGGCGAAGAGACAAGTCCATATAGAAATATCAAATTAGTCTTTAAATTGTTTTCTAAAGTTGGTTACCCAAAAGATGAGCTTATTTAGGTCATGTCTGATATCAATGGATACGCACACCTAAAAACAGTCAGCAAGGGGACAGATTTGTAGCAAACGAATTCACCCCCGGTTGTCTTGTAATCGGTTTGTACTGGTTACTTGTCCGAAATACATTTACCAGTTGAAAATACGCGGAGCATGAATCATCCATGCTGGCAGCGTAAAAACTACGCACGTAGCTGGTTTTGAGGCAGGTATTTACGTGAGCGACCGTTGATGGAGATGTGCTACCAAGTGAATTATGGTCTATAAGGAGACTGCACGGAGTTCTTTAAATTGATGCGTCCAGTCAATAAAAGTTGTGATATAGTTCTCTCTAGGTACCCTGGTGGTTTAACGGTATAGGTTTTAACTAAATTCGCGAAGAACTGGAGTTCGGGTGCCTACCATTTCGATCTGATGGGGTCGAATATATTGGGAATTGGTAGTGGAGTACATTGTTTTCAGATGGATAAAATCCTACTGCACCGGTTACGGTTCTTTCATAATAAATAATACCCCAGACGTAACCATCAGAAACAAAAGTTAGCGAAAAGGTAGAAGTCATGCATTAAATTGCGTACGTAATCGTCAACCCTCGGTAGCTCAGTGGTAGAGAAGCGGACCGGAAATTCGTTGGGCCGGGGTTCAGTTCTCCGTCGAGGAAGATAATTGTACGAAGTTTAATCATGGTTTCCACTTTCTATGAAAATTACACTACTCACAAAATGCGCAAGTAACCTGATGCAGCTTATTCAACATAACTGATAGGAGTGTAGTAAGTGAAATATATCAGAAATGCCAAAGTTCAAATATATAGGTTAGTTGAATAGCAAAGCTGAGCGGTTGCATCGGAAGTGGTCAACGACATGTGAATGGCGAGTTCCCAAACATGGGTCCTTTTGTTGTGGGTCCAAGGTGGACAAAGAAACTGTATAATTAGCTTTTTGCGCACATAAATTCGGATTCTGAAGGCAGAGAACAATCGTTTCAGCCGCTGCTAGTAAGCCATGTCCCACTAAATCAGAAAAGAAACTAACTTATTTGTTTAACCGAAAGATACAAAAATGTTTGTAGGGCGGACACGCTTCCGTATGAGGTGAACTTCTTAAGTAGCCTTTTTGACAGAAATAACTATCCGGAAAATTTTGTTCGGAGAAATATGGCGTGCCGAAAGAAGAGAGCTGATACAGTTTCAGTGGGTAAGAAACTGGTTTCCTTATCTGTACCGTTCAAGGGGATAATATAGTGCAGGCAACGTCCCGAAGGCTATCCGATGCCACTGGCTATAATTCCTAAGCGGCAAGATTACGGATAGGCTTTACTTCAAAACCAATGGTATGGCAGTAACTTAAGAACAATCTTCCTCTTTCGAGTACTTCTTTCTTTGTATGCTCATTGTCTTGCGTACATCAAGCAAGATATATGGAAAGAACCACAGGGAGACGGTCTGAGAGAATCTATGAGTGTTGCCGTTGTGACGAAAACAGCGAGGATCGCCGTGTTGGCACATTTGGTTGATTCTAATCGCCAAACGGATACCCGCCAGTCTTTCTACCCCATATACTGCGTACCTGGACGCCACACACGAGCGGTAAGACATCGCTTACTAGCAACCGCCGAAACGTTTGCCATCCGCCTTTGGAGTCCAAATTCATGGACGTAAAAGCGATTAGTATAATTTATTTGCCTACCGTGGCCCTTCACCACAATTATCCATGTTGGGGAACACGCAAGTCACATGTCCTTGGCAGCTTCCGAACCCACCACCCAGCTGTGTCATTTAGATGACGTAGACCTTTGAACTTTGCCACTGTCTGGTATATTTCGCGTACCATATTCCTATCAGATGTGTTGTATAAGCCTGATGCGATCCATCGAAAACAAGCCCGTTCGCTGACCTTGGTTTCTACTTTGTAGTCCTAATGATCAAATTGGCTGAAATTCAACATAATCCAGACCCCGCTCTATAGTAAGACTGAGCGTGACTATCTGCTTTTCAGAATACCGCACCCAACCTGACCATCAAGCATCGTTTCAAGCACTAACCGCTGCAAATCAGTGGCTTAATTTGGGAAACCCAAAGCACAGAGTTCATATAGCATTCCTGCTATTTCCACCTGATCGATGAGCAAATGTGCAAAACTTGTCGTGAGGTGGAAAGTTGACAGCGAGCAAAACGCAACACTTAGCTGCTTCAGGTGCAGAGCGGAATGGTCGCTCTTCACTTTGATGCGAACTTCCGTACTGATTGAGATTGCCTCACAAGTCAACCATATTTAAGGACAGTGCACTTGTTTGCACCAACACGTTGTGGTTGTATAATTAGGGGAATTCGGACAACTCGTGGGGTACCGTCTGAATGCACAGTTTGCACTTGTCTATCTCGTTTTAGTCTTCTTGGGTGATTCGGTTGAATCAGTTCGGTTGAGTCTAAGTAACCAAAAGATCATGGTTGTTTCTATGAATTAACACTCCAATCATTATCTTATTTTGTTTTTTACTCATGCTAATTAATTCGATCACATGAGGCCTTTGCGAAAGCCCTAGCAAGACCTTCGGCTGAACAGACCCAAACGAATCACCCTGTCAAGTTGAATTGCCTGCGATGACTTTGATTATAGCTAATAAATTCATGTACCTCAGTGATGCGTAATAATGATACTACTGATAAGTAAAGACGTAGCTTGGAACTAAGCAAAAGTTTATGCTTCGTAAGGTTCTCCAAGCACGGTGATCGGTTCGCACTAGCAATGACGAAAAAGAAAGATCGACGGAATAGTTTGCGCAACTGCAATAGTTGACATAAAATAGTAATTGTCATTTTTCATGGTAAGATTAAATTCTGCTCTTGAACTAAGGCCGAGAACTTGTGGAGCGAAGCTTACTAGCCAGCTTCTAAGAGCATTTTGAAAAGCATGGAAAGAAAACGAAAGCTGGTAGATACATGCATTTCGTACTGTATCCTCAGTACCAGTAACAATAACTGATATGCATAGATATAGCTAACAGTGGGTGCAACCGAAGAAAGGAACATGTTACAAGATGGGTTCAACGCGAATTTGCTCAGATTGCCTACCCTCGTCAGATTCCATGTTCGCGCAGACCGCCGGCTTCCTCGATAGGCAAATACCTATTAGACTCGGGTCACCAGATAGAGCTGGGCTCAGCGTTTAAAGTTGTGTTATGTCACACTAATCCCCGCTTCCTTCGGTTTGCTGAGGCTGTCGCTATAAGCCGGATTAAGCCAGCCCTGTGTGTTCAGAAACAATTATTTGTCAGCCTAAAGCTGCCTTAGACGTAGGTGTGAACTTCTGTTATTCGTTTTGCACCTTAAGCTTGTCTGGTTGCACCCACTGTTAGCTACATATATGCATATCGGTTATTGTTAATGATACTGAGGGGATAAAACAAACTGCGTGCATCTACCAGCCTTCGTCTTCCTTCGGTGCTTTGCCAGTTGTTGAAAGGAACTAACTGCTTTAAATTTCTATCCGCATTGTCAATCGCCGCTCGTGAAGCTCTATAACCTGGTGAACATGGCGGTAGCGGCCAAGCACTATGTGGAATTTCATTCTAATGTCATGATATATTCGTCCCATGAGTCCAGACAAGGAGGAAACGTCCCCTGAGATGCAGCGCTGGCAGAGAGCAACACTGAAACATTCCAAACAAGATTTAATTTGTTCCCAAAGCAAGTAGAGCAAAAGGATTGTTCCAGTAAACCCACTTCCTGCTGCATTTTGGCTTGCTCCTCCTCTGCTTCGGTGAGTTCTTGTGCATTTGCAAGATTGTCCACAGCAATAGCCAAGAACACGTTCAGTAGTGTATCTGATGTTGAAAATTGATTGATAGGAAAAGTGGCAAACTAAAAAGCTTGGGTTTGTAGCATGAAAACCTGAAATAATACTACTGAAAACACCACTGGAGAAGGATACAGTTTCCGACCAGCATTACAAGAATAAAGTAGATCGCGTAGATTCCACCGCCACCAGAAACGCCACCTTGAGCGCGAATCCCATTGTACATTACCGTGTTCCAGTCCTCACCAGTCAAAATCTGAAATGTTTAAAAATTGGTTGGAGACCATCTGTACGGTAAGTGCTGGAGTCTGCCACAATGCCGCACAATGGAATTGCAAGTATGCACGCATTAAATGTTATAAACGACACAAATGAACGCAAAAGCAAATAGCTTACGTCTCAAAAAGACGTCAACTATAGTCCCGTAGTTGCATTGCTCTGCCATCCTCAGTGCGCATCCCGTCGGTTCTGAACCGGCTCCGCTTTGAATGTTGGAATTTGTTTATATGGAAAACGGGTACAGCCACGTGCCCAACTCAGGAAACCAGATGAGACACCGTGTTCATGTGAAATGTGAACTTTTAACTTACTTGGAAGCAACGTCAATGATGTTTCCCTTTGTCAAAATCACCAAAGCAGGCTTATAATAAGTTTGGATGGTTAACGATGCTGAAGGTTAATCAACGCTGAAGTGCCGCCAGTAATCTGTCATGGTTTTCCACACTATCAGCCGTGATCTTGCAGTGTAGTTCGCCAATTTAACTGCTGTTGGATCCCAAGATGATGAATCATGCTTGGGAATCTCAGCATAATAAGGCGGTCACCAAGATCATCACCAAATGCATGCATGTCTACCCGATTGATTGTGCGTGAGGCGAATCTCATCTGATGGCTAAGCAGTCTCCAATGAGATAATACTGCGCATAACCGGTGGCGCGTAGTCAAAACTACGCTGTAACACTTCCCCATCGTAACTACGTATTTCAAGCGGAGAGCAACCACTTTAAATTTCTAGCCTGATACAAAGTCTTAAATCGGACCACGTTGGTTGCGCTCTTTAAGTCCAGATGGCCAAAAGTTGAGACAAGATTCCTAGTCCTAGTTGTATCACTGCAGAGTGTTAACACAAAGCCAAAGATAACCGCAAGCGAAATTTGACCGAAGAGGCAGGCATCGCCTCCGTCAATCGATTAACAAGTGTTACCATGCGGCTGAGCTAGTGGTATTGCATCAAGTCAGAAGGCTGCTCTGTAAATCCAACCTGGACAGACCAGACTCTCAAGTTACCGCCTCTTGCATTTACCTCTTTAATTGTACTTGCGGTAGCAAGTACGTAGGCCGAGCTGAGAGAAGGCTGTCAGCGAGGATTGCAGAGCATGTTCCGCGAAACATGATTGCTAATGGTCCGAAGCTACCAACTAGCTCTATTACCCGCCACATACTAGACTGCCCTGAATGCCAGAACCCACGTGGCAATTTCAGGGTAGTTAGCAAACAGGTTAATCCCCGTTTACTACAGTTTGTGGTGGCGGCAGCAATTCGGCGGCTGAAGCCAAAGCTATGCAAGCAAACGGATTTCGTGACCACGCTAGCCCTACCCTGGTGAGGCTAGCGATTGCGTTTTCCTCGGAACAGGTCACGTGAGCCTAAAGACCTTCGACCGCTTTGAATTTTGTTGTTAACATCGCACTGT
This sequence comes from Dicrocoelium dendriticum, assembly GCA_944474145.2. Lineage (NCBI taxonomy): Eukaryota > Metazoa > Platyhelminthes > Trematoda > Plagiorchiida > Dicrocoeliidae > Dicrocoelium > Dicrocoelium dendriticum. The sequence goes on along the minus strand of OX104060.1, from coordinate 79,433,055 downwards.
TTGCCACTCATTGTATGTAAACAGCTGAGGAGAATACGCGAAATTACTGAATTCAGTAAATTCTGTTATAATGTTGTTTCTTCTTGCTTTATTAAAATTTGTAATAGATATAAAAACTTCGTTTGATAACTTTAGCCAGCATGTAGCACTTTTGAGTGGTGACCTGTGGCAACGCACTGAAATCATGAACTTTCGATGCCTCAAAACATAAGTAAGACCCGGATAACATACGCAACAAAGAGTGAAATTAACATGCTCGCCTGGTTAAGAGAATGCTCAGCAAGCTTCGTCATTACCTAGTGAACATAGCCACATTGAAGGTCTTGTCACGCTATGGGAGTGGGATTTAGCCCCTTCGATACGAAGATTGTAGGTGCATTCAGATCTCTGAACATCGCTGCCTGCGAAACTCCAGCTTGCTCGTAATGAAGGTGTGCGTAGGCGCACGCGGCATGGAGTACTACACAGGATAATTCCATATGACAATGGATAGAAATGGGTAACTTGCCTTGGCTTGAAAAGATACTTCATATGCCATGTCAATACTCACTGAGGAGTGTCAAGTTTCGCTTGCCAGATGTAGATTGGTGTATGGTCCCAGGTGGAAAAATGTGTGCTTGGCAGCGGTAAAGGAAGGCACAATCCATCCAACTGCGTGCTTTTACCCTTCTCAAATTTCAGGCTGGTGTCTACATGATTCATCTTGTGCTTAGCTCCAGACGTTACATGACAAAACTCAAAGTCGGCACCAGGTGACACGTCTGCTGTCATCTCCTAGTAGGACTGCCTGTTTAAAGTGTGTTTGATGCTGAGTTATCTGCGGGGAAATGGCTGATAATGACGCGGGGCAGTGAAAGCCGCAAGGAATCTGTCTTGCCGATGTCGCCAGCAGTTTGTGACGTTATGTTGTCTACAAAAGATGTAGGTGCCTTGAAACTGAGTATCTTTATAATACATCTGGATTTTATGCTAAATAGTACTTCACCCCCTGTTAATTTTCTTTATTCCGTAGGTCGTTATGGTTGTACGGCAGCAATGCATCAGTTGAAATAGCTGATGTACTGCGGCTTCAAGACTAAGAATAATATTCACTGCTGCTTTAATCTTTAAGAGCAGTTAAATTCTTCTAATTCTACATATAGCACTGGAGGTTGAGTAATGGAATACAGTTACGTCTCGGTCTTCGTGGTTGTGACAAAGGACTTTTAATTTTATAAATCTAGATAACTGCTGCATACCGAAGGATAAAGTCTGTATGTATTGAATTTATTTGCACATTGTATCGCCAAATATTTCTAGGTCGCGCTTTGGTTGTGCGCCGTCTGTCTCCTGCGGAAAGCAGTAGTAATGTGGTAAGAATTCGGTTTATCTGTTATTCGGTGAGCAGAAAATCACTAAAGCATGCTCCTTTTATTGTGAATCTACACAACTCCCATCGCGCATACGGCAGAACCTGTAAAATTCATCCTGTGGTTGTCGCTCCAATCAAATGATACCACAGGTTACGTACATGTCTTGCATGAGCACGTATACACTTGGTGCTTAAATGAACCGAACGTAAGTGACTGACCAATGTTCTTATGTCACAAGCATTATCTTGGCCCCTGCTGGATAGTACACGTAGGTAAAAAAAGAAAAAAAGGAAGATGGGAAGATATTCTTGCAATACTCTCCACATTGGGTATGATTTCGATCCATATGCGACAGAGTATACAACTAGATGTGTTCACTCTCCGTGGTCCGCCTATCCTGGAGCCCGAAACGCCGCAGTGTGGTCAAATGCGGTGTCGGTGCCTTGATACCACGGAGCAAGTCTGTGTGTTAGCAACTTCTCCGTTGACTCTAAGCAATGGCCAGCCGTGCAAATAAATCGCAGGGGGCAACCGTTGGGCAAGCGTATGGAGAAATTATCGGTCACAGAATCGCAAACAAAGGAATCCTGCAATTCATTGGTAGGCTGAGTGTCTGACTAGGAAATCAGGCTTCCAACGACGTCATTAGTAATGAGATGCTCCGGAGACAGCGTTGATCAAAATAAATCAGTCTCTGAGCAGCACTCGCCCTAACAGGCCACAACTCGCAATCATACAGGAAAAATGTTCCCATCGTAACGTTCTGGACCCGACCGTTTAATGGAACGTTAAACTAACGCAGGCGCTAGAATTGACTTTTTAGGAGCGCAAATTGATATTTTCCTTTCATATTAACGTAATTCCCAAAGTAAATGAAGTTGTCGACCACCTTCAAGGAAGAATCAGAGTGGGAGGGTTGCAGCCATTTCTAACTGGTCTTAGGCGAAAACTTTGCACTTTGGATGGCGATAATGGATGCAGCATGGCGTGCTTACAAGATTAACCCCGACTCAGAGACTTGGGGCAATTTCCTGACCCATCGCAACCATTGCACTGCACTTGTCCGTGAGGACGAAGTAACTTATCAACAGTGTCTAGCCAAAAATTTCCCGGCAAACAACAAACTGTCATAAAGGCATGTCAATAAGCTTCGTAAACTGAAGCATGGAATCCCTCCACTTATCAAAATAGGCGGTAGAGTACAAAGCGCTGAAGAAGCAGCTAATGCCCTGCGGCTACAATACCCCTCAATTTTCGAACTCGCAACCTCTACCTGTCCCATAATGTCATGTACATTACCAACTCCACTGTTTACACATGCAATTTTCAACCCATCATTTGGGCTAAGGAAGTTACTCTCGCTGCGTGAGCATAGTTCTCCGGGAGCAAACAACATTTGCCAGAAGGCACTGAAGGCTTTGGCCAACAAGCTAGCTGAACCACTGTCACAGTTCTTCCAAAGGTGCTTTGATGAACAACAAGTCCACACTATGTGGAAGCGTGGCATTATCACCCCAATTTTTAAGGCGGTAGCCGTTCAGAGCCTGCAAACTATCGCCCAGTGACTCTCTTCCTTGTGCTGGCGAAGTTGATGGAAGCAGTCGTCGCTGAGGCTCTAATGGACTATCTGGGAAAATGCAACTTCTTGGTATCGGAGCAGCATGGCTTCCGTCAACGTCGGTCATATTCTATTGACCTACTGATTGCAAGAGGTAGTTGGAAGGAAGTGTCTGATGATGTGGTCGGAGTTGACGTCATCTATCTGGACTTCTCCAAAGTTTTCGACCGCCTTGATCAATGCATTCTACTTCAACGGCTACATAGTTATGGAATCGGAGATCCTGTACTTGCTTAGATAGGCAGCTCCCTTCACCAACGGAAGCTGCAAATACGCGTTAGGGGATCACTCTCTAACCAGCTTGAAGAAGAATGTGGTGTCCCACAAGGCTCAGTGCTGGGACCGCGCTTATTCTTGGTATTTATCAAGGACCTGGCAAGAGTTATCTCCCTTAATTTCCTGCTTTTCGCCAAAGACGTCAATATATGGTGGGCGATTCGTAACAATGAATATCCCGATCTACTCCAACATGAGCTAGATTGCATTTATGAGTGGTCAAAGAGGAACCTGTTTTAATTGAACATAGCTAAGTGCAAGGTGATCCATCGGCGTCACCAGCCGGTGAGCGCTTAATAGTTTGGAGACCACAGCTTGCAGAAGACCTCTCAGGAGCGTGACCTGAGTGTATTGGTACAGGAAGATCTCGGGTGTTCGGAAGAAGCGAAGGAGGCGACGAGAACCAGCAATCAACATTTCAGCCTGTTTCGCAGAGCATTCGGTCGGTTGGAAGCATCAATCTTTCCCCAAAAACGTAACGCCTACGTGCGACCGCAGTGGAATGTGCTATCCAGGAGTGACAGCTGTGGCAGAAACAAGATGTGGCTGCTCACGAGACTCCTCAACGAAGGACGAGCATGAACGACAGGGACCGCTTTCATCTGCCCTAGCAGCTTAGACTGAAATATCTAATAATGTACAGCAGTAGATATCGGCTTTTGCAGGGGATCTCATAACGGTTTACCAGATTCTGAAGAACCCAAATCACATTTGCCGTCCACTGCTGGAATTGAACCACAACACTAAACTAAGAGGACATCCTCTGAAATTAACACTTCAGTATGGCGGGCTTGAATGCAGTAGAAATTTCGTTTCCATCCGCGTGTACCAGCCTTGGAACGCCCTCTCTAATCATTTCGTCTCTGCTCTCCAGCTGGCGATATTTAAAAAAACGAGATGCAGATGGGTTTTTACATTTGCGTTTTACTTTATGAATTATTAGCCTGAGGCTACAAAACGCAATCAAACGGTGTCTTATCAAACTCCCAGCCAATGGACTTATGGCTTAATACATTTAATGTGCGAACATCGCCGCAATTTTACATAAGTCTATGGTTAGTTCACCAAAAAGCCTTTCACTTTATCATGAAATTTAATTTTTGCACGGGCAATAACCTGCATGGCATTGGAGGATTGGTCGGGCCATATCGCAGTTAGTTTTCACTTCGTAATTGTCGGCTGTCGTCCCGCATGGATCAGTGGCATAAGCTGCTGGCTAGTTGGCGTTAGCCTCTAGCGGTCGTGGGTTCGATCCCCAGTAGGGGACCGATGAATGCGCACCACTGACGAGCCCCCCGGAGGGCGGAACGCGCGGCTGGTGCTTTTCCGGATTGGTAGCTTACCTTTGCGACCTGGAATCTAATTGCGATGAACCAAATCGAAACAACCGAAGTTGTTTGTGCTGCTTTAATCTTGCTGTCCAGCGACGATAGTACTGTGTACACCGGACAAGGCAATGCAACTTGGGTCGACCTCGAACTTCGGTATGCAAATTGATGTGCGTCATTCAGACAGGAGTAGATTAGCAATTTAGTAAGAAGGAATTTCTCGAAGACATCTAAAGCCAACGAAGTACACGCAATAGGTCGATATTGACCTCTCAATTCCTCCGGCATTGGTGTAATGCTAGCAGCTTCTGCTTTGCTCATTTAACACATATATCGATCTACATGAATAAAGAATGAACAATTGATTTATCAGGGGTAAGAAAGCATGTGCTTGTAGAGTACCGTAGTATAGCTGGAGTGAAAATTAAATTTTAAAAAATTAACGATTAAGTAAATCCGCATTTTAAGCGTCTAAGGATTAAAATGCGCTGTTGCATTATGACGGTTTGAAATGGGAATGGGATGTATACAGACGAAATAGCACAGAGACCTGTTATAGTTCAGTAACTCCGTGAAAAATAAATATGGAAATGCCAACACCCACTCTTGTGTTGCTTCATTTGACCGATGTGATACGTCACTCCAGTTGAGCTACATCCATACCACTCACAAGGACACTACTACTGCATGTGTCCTCATCGGCATATTGCGGAGAAGACCGTTAAGCACAAGGTTTGGTTCGAGTTATTTCGTCCTTCAAACGGACTACATCAAGTAATGCAGGTTAGAAATCGTGTCATCAAGGTGCTTTTTGAAAAGCGTTAATTTAGGGAAAAGGATGACGTAAGTCGAAAATGTGTTCCAGGCACGGGACACACGGATGGGGAAAAGTTTCGTCGACCATCAGATTGACTGCGTGCATATCCAGTTTGAGCTACTGGTTTCTAGTTGGCACTTTTGCGCACCCGCAACTGGTTGCGACATTGGTGAATTGGGTTCGTCAGTATTAAATAAACCCTGATGAGGTATCCTCGCTGACGTTAATATTCACCACTGTTCACTCTCAGGGACTGCAGTTTGCGCTATTAGGGGAAATGAAAATGTCCACTAACGAGTTTGGTTGCTCTACGTCGTGTAGCTTCAAATGCGTCGACCTCGCGCTTGCGCAAAGGACTCCGGACTTGGATCAACTATTCCAAGGGAGGCCTCATCTAGGCCTTCAACGTTTGCGGAAAAACTGATGGCTCGAAATTTTCGGAAGCCCTCCAGAAGTGTCTAAGATGTTGACTGGCTCTGTTTGATGCTTTTCATCCTGTCACGATCACCTAAGGTCATCCCGCACAATCACCTCGAATTTGCTTCCTGGAAAGCAAGTTGCAACTGCTGGTCCCCAGTCGATATTCATGGCCAAACTGATGGCGTATGCACATGACTTTGCAATTCACCACGTTGAACTGGAGCAAGTTATGACATCGTATAAGCCCTGTCGAGATCGTTCTACAATGCTATGTGATCAGCTGCTGTTTTGATGTCGTGTCAGCAGTTGACACTATCTGCAAATAGTAAGAAATTCGATTGCAGTACGCTAGCAAGATAGCTAATGAATACTAGGAAAAAACATGGCCCTAGTACCGATCCTTGGGGTACGCCAAATTGGACGTCTGTTGTGTCCGAATACGGCTTCCGACTCTCAAATTCAGCTGACGTTAAATGAAAAAGGTGCCGATCTAACCGAGCACAGAATCACCGACTCCATAGCTTCGAAGCATATGCAGGAGATTGCGGTGGCCTAAACGATCGAACACTCTCGAGAAGTCCAGGTAGACAACGTCGACTCCCACTCTGGCATCGGCTGACTCTGTCCTGTTTGCTCGGGCTAGATGCAAATTTGTATCTCAAGACCGATTTCGGCGGAATCCGTGTTGCTGTGACACTAGGAGGTTGTTGCTCTCAAGGTATCTCATGAGCACCTCTGCGATTATACTTTTCATTACTTTTGAGAAAACTGGGAGGGCAGTGTCTGGACGGTAGTTCGGGGGCTCGGCACGATTACCAGTTTTGTAACTTGCATTGACTAGCTATTGTTTCTACATTGTGAGAACCTGCATTTCGTCAAGACAATGTTAAAAGAACCGAGCTAATGATTTGTCAAGGTTCGTGGCCGCTGTCTTCAATGTCTTCGGTTTGATGTCGTCCACGCCAAGTGAGCTGTGCACGCGCAATGACATTAGCGTTTTCATCACATTGGCTGCCGTGAACGATGCGTGGTTTAACCCTGGTGGTGATGAAAGCTTTGTCAAAAGCGGATGAAATGATGGTTCGGTACGGAAAGCATGGATGAGGTGTTGGCGAAGCAACTTGGCTGTATCTTGTGCGGTTTGCGCAAGACCATCTGTTGCACCTAAAACTGAGATCCCGCGCTGCACTCTGCAGAGCTTGTTGACGCGTTTATACACTAACTTGGGATTTGTACTGAATTTCGTCGCTAAGTTCTGTTGATGCTAGAGTTCGTCTTAGTGGATCAACTTGTCGCAGTGGTTTCCTTGAGTTGTGTAAGCACCCCATGTCAGGTTACTTGGACAGACTTTGTAAGCGCGCGAGGCTGGGTAAATTAAGGCCATACATTTTCTACTACGGATCCTCCGGAACGAATTCACTTTCTTTAGCGAAAGACCTTGCTTTCTGGAGCTTTTGCTACTAGCTCGGTGAATCGAGTGATAAACATCATCCAAGCGACATCGGCCGGCTGTTCGGCCAGGTAGCAAAGGATATGGCAAGGTGTAACAACATAGGTTTCGTCGTTGTTCTCAATGATTACTCCGAGTGTCAGATGTAACGAAAGAGCAAAATCCTGTTTTCGCTACGGCCAAGTGGTGCATCGATGGTCACGTAGTCGACCATTAGTTCCTCATTGGAGAGCACAAGATCCAAAACAGAGGATACGTCACTCACTCCTAATCGGCATGGAGAAGAGAACAAATGAACACTTGAACCATCAACCCGAGCTACCGGTATTCCGAAACATTTTAAAGGTGGCGTGGTTGTACAAATGCACACAGGGAATCATCTCTTGCAAGTCAGCCTTGAATTTTTTGCTGTGCGATGTTTGGGCTTTGACTGAGTGATGTTTATGTCTACTACCAGAAAGACGTGATGATGTGATCGTGCCAGAACCCTCTTCATCGCAGAAACGGGACACTAATCCATTTCCAAGATGGACATTGGAGGCCAGTAATATATTGATAGTAAACGCACATCACCCCGTCTTAGGTGAATACGACACCAAAGAGCTTCGACGACTTGCGTTTTTGGGTCCTCAATGATATCAAGCTGCATGTAGGGTCGGTACTACAGGAACACTCCGCCTCCTCTTCTAGGTCGATCGTTTCGTATAGAAGTCATCCCATGTAGAACAAACTCAGCATCAGTTATTACCGTGTTCAGTCATGTTTCTCGGTCCATAGCTATATCCCAAAACGTGGCGATCTGACGAATAGGAAGTTCGGTTAGCTTGCTGAGAAGAGATTGCACTTTGAAATACAAGCGGTTGAGTGCATCGGTGATTAGAAGCGAATTTGTGGGTGCTAATTTCCTGTGTGGATCTATGCAGACCATTGCGGTGTCGGCTGCCCGTGACGTGACACAATTTCCAGGGCCAGTTCATTCTGTTGTGTAGAGTTCGCAATGTAAGCAAGAGGGTGACTATCCTACGCTCTTTCAGTTGCCATCGTGTTTTGGTGTAGTCTCCCTTCTGTGATACATAGTGACGGAATTGTATTGGTAAGTTGTCCGCTGAGTGTTACCATGTCTACCTGTGGCCCGTTGCCCATCGCCTTGCCACATTTTTCAGGTGGTAGCATTTTACACAATTTGTTCCACATTTTGATCACGCCTTTTTACCATTAGTTTGGATCGTATTGTTACTTTCATCACTCGGGGACCACACCATTTGTAGTTAGATGATAGCGGTAACCTTGACGTTGAATTAGCGATAACATTTTCGAGTGAGAGCACTTCACGAATAGAACGCTATTCATCTCAGTCAGGCGCTTTGACCTCTAGCTCGCTTAATATCTGGAGCTCATGGACAACGTGAACAAGGATAGATTTTGCGTCTTGTTATTTACGAAAGTCATCCTGTTTTTGTTTGTGTTTTTGACGTTCGCTCCAAAGAACAGGCGGAAAAATTCGAACAATGCATGAAGTGGCACGGAGACCAGTGGCTGACAAGAGGACTACCTCTGCATCATTACCTGCTTGAAGTTTTACCTGGAGTAACCGCGGTTCGTCATAGCGTACGGAGTTTGGGTGACGGACGAGGCATATCATAATGACCGGCTTCACTTGAACCCCTATAACCTGACACAGGGAGTCCCACTGTTACTGATCGTGTAGTATCTAACTTTTAGAGCGTTTGCCCTAGATTCAGTCATATTAGTACATATGACATTCAAAGAATTAGGGCATTGTTTCATGTTTTCCTTTTTTGGAGGGACCAGTGGCAGCATTTTTCGTTTGGACAGCTAATGGGGCCTTGAATCCCATGGTGGTATTGGCAGTATTAACTCATTTGGCAGCGGGCGGGGTTTCGATTGGCGGTGCCTCTGTCATATGAGCAGTAACAATGGAAGCATTTGTTATCGGACCCCTAACATTGTTCGATGTGACGTGTGGTTCGCTTGAAGAATGTGTGACGAACGCATCTTCATGAGCAGCCACTAGTATGGGGGGCAGCTAACTCTGGATCGTTACTAATATTTTCTGCCTGGCTAAACTGTGCTGAATTGGAGTATGATGTTGAGCATCCAATTCGAGCACTGATTTGTCTGGTTCCTGTGAGACAGCTTACACAGCTGCTACTTGCTCTACAATCTTTGTCAGCCTATCGAACTTCTGTGCCAACACAGGTATACCTCCGACGAGTGGAACAGACGTACACTCGGTGCAGATCCAGAGGGAATCAACCGTACTATAAAGTTGCTATAGCCGGCGGAGACTAAGGCAAGCCCATCGAGCATGAAACTTTTTCGGCAAGTTGTTACTTCTATTCCAAATGGCACAAGTTTACCACAGCTATCTAACGTTCATTTCGGAAGCTTTAGGCCTAACTTTTCATGGGCAATCAGTACGTGCAATTGTGATTGTCGGTTCTGCGAATATAGTTTGTTGCAGAGTCTAAACGAGTAGGCTGAATCCAAGTGCTGTCGGTCAAGCTGTTGGTAGGACTAACACAATTACAGTTATAGTAACACACAAGTTAGATTACCATAGAGCAAATGGAAGATAAGGGGCACAGGCGGCAGTTAAGCCGATCAATGAACTCTCCGAAAATGGTCAATGAATATACACCAAATTTACACAGGTTAAACATTTTACCAACAGAAAGACCTTGACGCACAATTCACACAGAAAAGCACGTATAACATAGTACCCCCGTAGTTATAGTAGTATCCCGCACGGTAATGCAAAAATGCGCGGCGTCCATGGGTACAGACACTTTGTATTTCTGTCGTAATGAATTCGACACCATCTGAATGAGAGTCCGGATGTCCATCTCCTACCCAATTGAAGTCCAGTGTGGAGTTTCCCAAGGCTCGGTGCTGGGACAGCATTTACTCCTAGTATTCAGCAATGACCTTTCTAGGTTACTCCAGTCAGACTTTTACCATTTGCAGTCTACGTCAAGAGGTGGCATGAAATCAAGTCAATGAGCAACCATGCTGAAGTACAAAGAGATATCGACAAGACCTACACTTGCTCATCCGAAAACAGAATCCACGATAACTTGGTAAAACGCAAAGCTCTAAGCATACACCACCGATATACTCATAAATATCGACTGGGAAAGCGTCTGCTCCAACCTAGTACGCAGGAAAGCTAGCTCATAGTAATCGCGCAGGACGACCTTGGTTTCTCGAAACAGGCCGAGAAAACATACAGAAAAGCCAGACAGCCACTTGGCTACCCAAGAATGGCGTTCGGGAAAGTAGAGCCATCAAACTTTCCACAAATGCTGAGCGTCTACATGAGGCTCCACGTGGAATACTCGATCCAAGCCAGGCGACTTTGGCGCAAACACGACGCTGCTGTGCTCGAAGCTTCACAACGTAGGGAAATAAGAATCGTTAATGGAGTGTTTCACCCCTCCTGCCAACATAGACTACAACCCTAGGCTTGTACAGCGGCGAAAACGGGCGCCTACGAGTAGATCTCATTATGGTGTACCAAATACTGACATCCGAAGGACAGGTACTTCGGTCCATTGGGAAGTGAAGGGTGAGTGAGCCAATCTGCAACACCAGGACAGGTACTGTGAGCTCATTGGCAATACGTCGCGCACCAAGCAGAAGTTAGGTATTAATATTTGCGCACCTAATCGTCAGCCCTCGGAGGCACAGTGGTAGAGCAGCGGACCGGAAATTCGTGGACCGCGGTTTAAGTCCACGTCGAGGCACATTATTGTGCGTGAATTTTAATCGTAACTTCTACTTTCTACGAACTTTACACTACTCACAAACATCCACACTTAACTCTAGTTACGTCTGTCTCGATCTGTTACACGTCAAGCATACTCCCAATCTGCGACGTCAACAGTTCAAACTGACTACATACCGACAAACATTTTCTCCCTTCAAACATCTAGCACTTGAAATGCTCTTCCATCTCATGTTATTTTCGCCCCTAAACTATCGTGCCATTTTAAAGACGACCGGGATGCCCTCTATGTTAAATTACGTAAAATAGTCCGTTTCTATCGAAAGACGAAATTATGCAAACAGTGTGCTCCCCAGTCCTCTCCGTTTCGTAGTGGTGAGCAGGCCAGCATGTGCTCAGGTAATTAAGTTGGTGAATCAACTCAAACCAAAATGTTCCCTTTTCCACATTAAGTTAAACATTCATTTTCTAATCCCCACTCCGGTCATCATAAAGGACTTATCAAACAGTGGCTTTTACCCGTTATCCATCATTGTTCGTTTTTCTTCGTTGTCCCAATTGGGAATGTGTTTGTTACAGTCGTTTACATTCTTTCACTAAATTAAATTGTTGATTTCCAAGCGATAACATAAATTTTTCTATCGGTGAAAACAATATACTTTGCTTGTGTATCAGGTGGCCAGTCGGATTGCAACTATGACTGCGTACATGCATTATTAAGCTACAATGGAGGTTTATGCATGTATGGTAAATACCAATTAACATCTGTATATCTGAGTTGGAAGTACAGCAGTTCCGCTTATGTTGAGCAAATAGTAGTTCATGTGAATGTTATGTTCGGAAAGAAAATAATACAAGCTTTTCCGAGATCTCCTGCAAATTACGGTGGAAAACTGAGTATCAGGTTACTGCATGTTAATATACCTTTGTGTCTAACTGTTAGCTTGTTCTATCAGCTGATTACATCAGCACCAGATTGGTCAACACTATTAATACAACGCACGGACTACAATAATTTTGATTACTCGGGTGATACGAAGCACATAAACAAAACCTGTTAACCCAAAACGTAAATGAACATTCAAACTCACATCCTGAGCTGCAAAAAGTATTAATAATGATTTCTTATTTACTTGTATATAATTGGTAAGCGCACAGAACATAGTTACAATTGTGAGCAGCCATGAGGAAAGAGAATGTCCGATTTGACATACCTGAAATACGGTCATCAAGGCCTTGGCAAAAGTGTCAAAATTTTGAGTTGGCCGTCCTTCGTCAAAATTGAAGCTATGCAACGTAATGAAACAAGGCCCAAGGGACACAGTGGTGAATGGAAACAGGATAAGTGATTGGCAAATTGGATAAAATAACCTGAACAGCTGCACATAGGAGTGGGGTGTAATTTAGTCTAGCAAACTGATGTTATCCGCACTTTGCGCCTCTACCGAATGCTGATTCCTGTTTGGCTACTGGTGTTCCACTTTTATTTTATAATCGCTAGAGCAACAGGACAAATTCAGAAAGTAAAGATTTAGTTCATGTGTTGGTTTTCTGAAAGTGCAGAAAACTGAGCAAACTTGGATTTAGCTCCCTAAGGCACTCAGCTGTGGATAAACGTCAAATAATGCAATGTGTTAAGCATTCATCTGGGAGAGAACACAATTCTAAGGTCTTAAGTGAAGTCAAAGTGAGTGCACAGTATTATGCTGAACTCTAGTTGTCATACATTACTTCATTTTTAACATGATGATCTTTATTAAGGCAGTGCCGGTAGATGGATTATCGTAGAAAGGGATTCAGGCCAACGGGGTCATCGTGGTCGCTTTGGTCTATTCCATATTACAACTGCTGACACGAATCACTTCAGGCAAGTAAAGTTTATCGCATGCAGTGACCTGAACTTGTCGTGATTCGCACACGAAGTTTATCCTTCTTGCCATCATTGTCGAAATACCCGATGATTAATTATAATCTTACCTGACAAAATGACGACATATTAGTACAGATGGCAGGTATTATACTTTGTAAACTATATGGCTAATTGTACCAGTGTAAACTGAGGTTTGCAGTCAGCTTCTCGACTATGAAAAACTAAACGAGAAATTTATGGCATTCCTTTTCTGCCCCTCACACACTATAGGATAAATGCATATTCATCTCTCATCGGTTTTCAATGTATGTGTTGCGAAATCAGAAACAAATGTCGTTTGCAGAGGTTTACCATCCGGTTAATGCACCACAAATGAATGACACAAAGGCAAACAAAAGATAAGAGTAAAGTACAAAGGACTGTAGCTTTTCTCAGTCAAATGGATCCATAACGCTTTCATATGCATACCTAGGGAGGCATAGTTCGCTCAAGATGGTTCTTAATGCAATCAAATTTCATCCAACGGGCGCGAACCTCTTAAATTCTACTGTACATTGAGTTACCACTCCCAAATCAGCTAACAACATTCCGCTCTTATCCTGCTGGGTGACTTGGGATTGGTCACCTAAAGAACACTTGGGGGCTTTCACGTCACCTTTAGATGCAATTTGATGGTGTTCGGGACCAACGTAAAAGATCCATGGAGGAATATCCTTTCTTTAATGAGTAATTTGAAAGCGTTACAGGTGAACTTGGTTGGGAAATGGCACAGACATAGTCTGAGTGCTAAACTTTTCCTAGAATGATCGAGAGTGTATGCGTGTGTGCTGTTGTCCACACCACATGCCAGTATTTCAAAAGGTCCCAGTTACTGAACACATTATTTATACGCGTGAAGCTGGATCGAGATCGTTTCGGTCGTTACCAGTAGATGATATCTAGCCGATCGTCGGTGGTATTTGAGTAAACGGTAGACAGGATTAAAGGTCTTACGCGTTTTCACTTGGCGGTTCGAATTAAGCAGGTGTGCAGATATAGCGCTGGCCACTAATCCATTCACTCCGCTATATAGAAAAGTTGGGAATACTCCTGGGGCTCTCTCCATCAGTCACGTAATTTGTTTCTGATGGCAGCTGATGTGAAATCATATAGCATGCAACAAATGCTATCCCAATTTTTGCCCGGCGCAAATCATTGACAAGTTTCCAACCGCGTCTTCATCTAGGTTGCACGATCTAGTTGCACGACTGTTTCCGTATGGAGTTAACCAGTAGTGGCCACCTTCGTAAGAAATGTCAGGAGAGGCATCTAAGGTGCAACCACAAAAACATTGAAATATTTTAGATGTTCAACTGTTCTCAATATTTCTATATTTGATTCCATATTCTACAGGTGGAAGTGCAGTTGCCAGATGTGTAAACTAGGTATTCTTAAAGCGCGGATGAAAGCGGTGGTCCGTTTGTACTACCCTGCAGCACCGCATACGTTTAGCGCTTCGGTCAGCTAGACGGCCCAGAACAAAATATATTGAGTTCAAAAAATAACCTAGTTTGTTGCTATTGTGGTTTATTTAATTCTGATTTCTTTGAAAAATTTAGCGTATCTATCCTCGAGTGTTGATAGCTACGTCTGTTTCTCTATTATTTCCTATGGAGAGTTCGGAAGCAGATGGTCATGTTACTGCAATGGAGGCAATACTCAACGTAGAATGAGGTCAGTCATTGCGTGCTGGCACAAATGATTCTTGTGGGTGCTAAGGGGATCGACCGGAATGAGAATACTCAGAGCAGAGGTTCCCTCATGTGGAAATATTCTACTATCTACCAAGGAACTCCCTGCGCTTCATAGACCAAAGATTTTTGGAGAACTCTACCAATATAGGGACGTTCTACTGGAAAGATCCAAGTCGAATAGTTTAGACTGTGTTACGTGTAATGGATTCATCAACCAATCGCTTTGATTGTAGCCATCGAGCAAGCCGTGAACTTGTTCTTTAAACGCTTCTGTATCTGCAATCGCCTTTCTTATTCGGTACATTAAGCAACCATTGATTATTCGTAGAAAATATCAAATGTGCACGCAAATGTTATTAGTAAACTCATTGGTCCAGACAAAAGTTTCGTTTGACAAAGCTTTTAAATCGGCCGATGCCCTTCGTGGAACTTCATGATTATGATGCCTACCGTGAATGTCAGTCTTGAAGAAATATTTCGTGGACTTATTTGAATAAACTATTTCCGAGTTCATTAAGGAAATGTTAATCTATCCAAATTTTGAATGTGAAGGCTGCCACACTAGCACGATTCGCAATTTGTTTCTTTTAGTTACAAGATTTTAAGCCTATTGAAAGAAATTATAAGGAAGATAGAAAAATATTGAGTGTTACCCACCCGAAAACACTGCACACCGCTGTGATTGCTTATGACGAGCCATGGTCTGTATGGCGACGTTCGCGACTCATGTGTGTGAATAAATGTCCACATGATCAAGCAGGAGCGCCTATGGCGCGCTGAGGTTGGTGCTGGCTAGGTCCTGTCAGATGGTCTACCCACTACTGCTACTGTTGTGCCATTGGCTCATGTCCTGGACGCCTCCTCATGGCGATCGCTGGGTGGGAGCTGAGTTACCCGATTCTCCTTGCTAATATGCAGGACACCAATCCGCATGAGTCAGTGAACTGACCATGTGCTAGACCGGCTGCCTTTCGGGTGTGCGTTTAATCGGAGGCTTTGGCTGAGGACCCGAGTCGTGTGGGCACCTTGCCAGTATCCTAGTCCATCCTCTTCGGAGGTTAGGAAGTGATCCATTGCTCTCTTCCCGTAAAACCTAACCATGGGTGACAACAGCACTACGGGTAATAAGCTCATAGCTCGATTGGCGTAGAGCACAATCGACACGCATTGTCTCTGACGGTGGAAGGGCACCTCACGGTGTTCATTGGTTTACTACTGGCCACCTCAAGCCAGGCAGCCCCTGGTCAAATTGGCGCAAACGAGCCAAAACCCACCTGCGTCTGGCCGTGGTCGCAGCTGTATGCTACAACGGGCGCAAAACATATAGATACATCGTTCCAGAACCCCAAAGATTGTGTGTGACGGCCGTCAAGCAGATCCCAATCTGTCTATGCAATCACATACCCGAGCTGGATCTGCTACCCACTGACTTGTGGGTCAGTCTATTGAGTCAAAGGCTCTGAGAAGAGTCCCGCAAACAGACGTCCAAACAACCCACTGCCTTGTGGGTCAGGCAATTGAACCAAAGGCTCTGCATGGAGTACCCCAAGCAAACCTCCGAAGCACATTCGCCGTCGCGCCTGCGATTGTCCACAAATGAAATCGTATGCCTGCGTACGAAACGCTCAGCATGGGGTGCTAGAACCTGCGCACGCTACTAGACCGGAACTACAATGAACACCTCGAGCGACGCACCGCACACGTCGCGATGCAACTGGCGCGCTTCCACATCGCTCAGTTATATCCGGATCGCCGAGCAAGGTAAGTCGCGTGAAGCAGGTGCTGGCTACACATTCTACTGGGTAGGCAACACCGCATCAACACCACTTGAACATGCGGTCGGATTTGCACTATCCGATCGTCTCCATGGTCATCTAATAGATGAAACAACAGGGATAAGCGCGCGACTGCTAACTGTCCTCCTACGATTCGGAAGATGTAAGTTTGCTACCTTAAAAAGCATGTACGGTCGGACCATGTGTCATCCTGATGACACGCGTGATCAATCCTACACTTAGCTATCCTCCGTGATACGGTCTGTGGAGAGGAGCCTCCTACTATTTCGGTTGGGTGCTTACAACGCGCGCGTTAGGCGGGATGCATCGGTGTGGACGGATGTTATCGGTGCGAAGGCGAACCGTAATAGGTTTCTATCACTGTGCGCAACGCACTGCTTGAGGATCACGTACATTCGGTATTGCACTGAGTGCGAGTGTACTAACAACGTGGACGCACCCCCGGAGTGGTCACGTTAACCTGCTCGACTATATCATCGTACGTCAAAGTGATATAAGCGGACTGCGCATGACACGTTTACAGAGTGGAACTGAGCGTGGCACTGGTCACAAATGGGTGCCTAACAAACTGTATATGTTTTCGGTAATTCTTCATCAGGCTTGTACAATTACATGAAATGCAAACTTTTAGTATACAGACCCAACGGGTCGTCAGTCAACCAAATTGATCTTAGTGCGCTGTGACACACCTTCGGTTAGGTTACAGTTGTATTCGTACGTGCGTACAGGTCAACTGCAGTCCGTTCTGGCCAAGGTAGGCTCAACGCGTGAGTGAACCGTTTCTGCGTGCACAGTGCTGGTTCGTACAGCCGAATGGCGATGGCTTCTGCGGCGTCTAATATCCGCTTACGGAAACACCATGATCGATTTTCTGGGGCCTGATAGATTACTTTGAACGAGTCAGCCAACTTGGTGGCGTGACCCGTATCCGCAAGATGCGTGGCGATGGCAGAATTGGTGACCTTTCGGCCTCCATTTCCGAGCTAGGCCGGATGGTGTTCCTTCACCCTTTCGGATAAGCGTCTTGTCGTACGACCAACGTATCCTGCCCCACAGGAACAGGTAAATGAGTATACACACATTGATTTGGTGTGGACAGGCAGCTTATCCTTGAGGTTTAGTCTCACCATTGGGCTGCTGGTGAACCGGATTTGCAACCTCGCCGCTGGGAAGGTATTCCTGAGTGTGGACGGGAGACAGCGGGATAGATTCTCGGATACTATTTCCCCTTTGTAAGGCAGTTGTAGGAAGATAGGTTTCCGTTCCGCCGTCAGGACCATAGGTGCTTCCCTGTTTCGCCCCATATTCGCATTAATAAAATTCTCTGGGTAGCCATTCTCTTTTAGTGTCGCTCGTATTAGTTGCAGCTCTTCGAAAAGAGTATCATTCGAGCAGATTCTTTCGGCCCGGTTCACGAGACTGAGGACCAAGTTTCTCTTAATCCGAAGCGGCACAAAGCTATGAAAGTTTGTGTACTGTCCATTCCAAGTGCACTTTCGGTAAACGCTACGTTTTATCGCACCATCTTCAAGTCTTTGTAGAGCTACATCGAGAAAATGGAAAGCGCCGTTTTCTTCTACCTCGTAGGTGAATTGTGTAGCCTTGTGAGCTTGGTTAAATACGCTGGTGAGCTTCTCGATGTTACCGGAGGTGTCAAGTAGGACGAAGATGTCATCTACGTAACGGTGATATAACGTGAGGCTACTGATGACCGCTTTCAATGTACCCTGTTCCAACATACCCATGAAAACATCAGCGAGGAATGGTCCTAGCGGGGAACCCATTGCAACTCCATCGCGCTGTCGGTATATATCCCCGTTGAATAGGAACTGAACATTAAATGTACACCTTAGCAATAATTCTTTCAGTGCCAGAGTTGGTATGCCAATATTAAGATGGTTCTCGTCAACAAAGTTGCAAATGAACTCAATCGTTTCAAATAAAGGCACATTCGTGAACAGTGAGGTGACATCTAGAGAGCACATAGTTTGGTTCTTGATGTTGACATCACGCACGGCATCTACAAACGCAAACGTGTCGTTTAGGGTATGTACAGAGACCCGTCTACGTACTGGCTCAAGAAGTTCCACCAGCCAACGAGCGATCGAGTGGTATGGAGAGTTTCGCATATCCAAAACCGGGCGAAGAGGACAGGTAGGCTTGTGGGTTTTGGGAAGGCCGTAAAGCCTTGGAATAACCGTGCCCACGGGGCGTAGATTTGCAAAGACCGATTCGCTGATATAACCACCATTCTTAAGCTTTCTGAGACAGACGCACAGTTGATTTTCGATCTGCTTTGTTTTGTCTCGCTCTCCACTCATTTTCAAGAATTTCGTATTATCTGCCAGTATTTCACCCATCTTGTTGAGATAGTCTGCTCTGTTTAGGATAACAATGCCGGCGCCTTTGTCTGGACGGGTGAGCAGAATTTGATCGTTCCTAAGTAGTCGCTGCAGTGCTTGCTCATGCTCATGTTTCACCGGTGTGTTGTGCGGAACTCGTGCACGCCGATATTGATAACAGGCATGCACCAACACGGATTTCAACTCTTCTGCATGTGATTCAGAAGTTGGGATCAGTTGCGAAGTCTGTGTGTAGACGTTTCCGAACTGTGCCTCTATTGCCAGTCTGTTATGTTTGCTAGTAGGTAGACAGAACTTTGGACCCAATGATAAGACTTCAGTAGTGGTACGATCAAGCGGGAAATCAGACAGATTTTGGACGTATTTCTCAGGTTCGGCCGGGAAAGTCGTTGTGACTCTCTCTTTCTTTATTGTCTTTGTGAGTGAGGTGCGTAACCTTGCTTCTTGCTTTGTGATAATTGCTTTAATCGTTTCCTCTAGCTCTTCCTGATCGCTTGCGGATAGACTGGTTGAGACAGCACTCACTTGGCTCAGTGCACGCTTGAGCTCATCTCTCTTGATGCGAATGGTGTCTATCTGACACAGCGCAAGACGTCTCAGGCATTTATCGTCTGGCCTGATGCGTGATGTCAACATCAAGAACCAAACTATGTGCTCTCTAGATGTCACCTCACTGTTCACGAATGTGCCTTTATTTGAAACGATTGAGTTCATTTGCAACTTTGTTGACGAGAACCATCTTAATATTGGCATACCAACTCTGGCACTGAAAGAATTATTGCTAAGGTGTACATTTAATGTTCAGTTCCTATTCAACGGGGATATATACCGACAGCGCGATGGAGTTGCAATGGGTTCCCCGCTAGGACCATTCCTCGCTGATGTTTTCATGGGTATGTTGGAACAGGGTACATTGAAAGCGGTCATCAGTAGCCTCACGTTATATCACCGTTACGTAGATGACATCTTCGTCCTACTTGACACCTCCGGTAACATCGAGAAGCTCACCAGCGTATTTAACCAAGCTCACAAGGCTACACAATTCACCTACGAGGTAGAAGAAAACGGCGCTTTCCATTTTCTCGATGTAGCTCTACAAAGACTTGAAGATGGTGCGATAAAACGTAGCGTTTACCGAAAGTGCACTTGGAATGGACAGTACACAAACTTTCATAGCTTTGTGCCACTTCGGATTAAGAGAAACTTGGTCCTCAGTCTCGTGAACCGGGCCGAAAGAATCTGCTCGAATGATACTCTTTTCGAAGAGCTGCAGCTAATACGAGCGACACTAAAAGAGAATGGCTACCCAGAGAATTTTATTAATGCGAATATGGGGCGAAACAAGGAAGCACCTATGGTCCTGACGGCGGAACGGAAACCTATCTTCCTACAACTGCCTTACAAAGGGGAAATAGTATCCGAGAATCTATCCCGCCGTCTCACGTCCACACTCAGGAATACCTTCCCAGCGGCGAGGTTGCAAATCCGGTTCACCAGCAGCCCAATGGTGAGACTAAACCTCAAGGATAAGCTGCCTGTCCACACCAAATCAATGTGTGTATACTCATTTACCTGTTCCTGTGGGGCAGGATACGTTGGTCGTACGACAAGACGCTTATCCGAAAGGGTGAAGGAACACCATCCGGCCTAGCTTGGAAATGGAGGCCGAAAGGTCACCAATTCTGCCATCGCCACGCATCTTGCGGATACGGGTCACGCCACCAAGTTGGCTGACGCGTTCAAAGTAATCTATCAAACCCCAGAAAATCGATCAAGGTATTTCCGTAAGCGGATATTAGACGCCGCAGAAGCCATCGCCATTCGGCTGTACGAACCAGCACTGTGCACGCAGAAACGGTTCACTCACGCGTTGAGCCTACCTTGGCCAGAACGGACTGCAGTTGACCTGTACGCACGTACGAATGCAACTGTAACCTAACCGAAGGTGTGTCACAGCGCATTAAGATCAATTTGGTTGACTGACGACCCGTTGGGTCTGTATACTAAAAGTTTGCATTTCATGTAATTGTACAAGCCTGATGAAGAATAACCGAAAACATATGTTCGCTTACACAGACTTCTGATCTAACTGTATGTATTTTTTCGTAAAACTATATATTGCACTCCCGTCGTGAATCGGTGTAAATTTACATTCTCGCCCTGGGTACTGTGGCGAAACGTACTGAGCTTTAGAAGGCGATGGCTGCACGCCTGTGTGATGTGGACGGCATAGCCACAGTGGGCGACCTTTAGCACCACAATCTCGACCGGGTGATGGCTGCTGCCGAGGAGAACATCTGGGGCGCAAACTTTAAGCGGCCGGATTAGTTTGATGAGAACAATGCGACGATTGGCGCATTGGTGTCGGAGAAGAATGCAACATTTGCTGCACATGTTGCAGGCCCCAGTGACTTGGGGAAGAATAGTCACTTACTCAAACTTCGACGACGACTGACCCGAGAGGTCCGTCGCATAAAAGGAGCATGGTGTACGGAGAAGGCGAACTAGATGGAATGCTAGGCCGGACGCCACCAACACAAGGAATTCTTTGCCTCCATGAAGCCGCTGTATGGACCGAGATTGGAGCCGCTGAGGAAGCTGATCAATGGTAGTTCAGGCGCTACCTGCACACAGACTGCAGACAGAATGCAGATCTGACGGACAACTTTGATTATCTCTTGAACAACCGTTCAGAGATCGACTGGCCTATATTGAACGGCCACAAGCAGCATGATGTGAGGGCGAGGCTGGCGGACACGCCGACACTGGATGAGACGCAGAGAGCACTAGCTCAGCTGCGAGACGGCAAGTGTACCGGTGCCGACGGGATCCCGCCTGAAGTCTTGAAACACGGCTGACCCGCACTGCTGACTGCGCTGCACCACTTAGTGCAACAAGTATGGATTGAGGAAGATGTGCTTCCTGAGCTGAAGGATGGTCTTGTGCTACCATTGTACAAGAGCAAAGGGAGAAAGCAATGTTGTACGAAGTATCGTGGCATCAACTTGCTGAGTTGTGTGATCAAGGTGATGGTGCGAATCCTGGTCAACTGCCTTGCCATTCAAGTTGTGGAACCTATGGTGGCGGAGGAGCAATGTGGATTCCGTTCGGGTCGCAGCACTATAGATATGTTGTTTGCGGCTCGTCAGTTGCAAGAGAAGTGCAGAGAACTACACCATCCATTGTACTCGCTTTTTGTTGACTTCACCAAGGCATTTGATACGGTGAACCGCGAGGCATTGTGGCTGGTGTTGGGTAAGTTCGGTTGCCCGCGTAAGTTTGTAAGTTTAACGGAATGTCTGCACAGCGGGTGCAGCTGAATGGAAAGACCTCGGATAACTTCGCAGTTTTCTCTGGCATGAAGGATGACGGTATCTTGGCTCCTGCCCTGTTTAATATATATCTTAATGCCATGATGTCTTGTGTTTTTGAAGCGGCTTGTGCTTAATGTGTTCATGTGGAGCACCGTATTGATGGTGGGTTGCTGAATATCCTTTGTTTCGTTGTGCGAAGTGTAGTCTGTGAGACAACTATCTGTGTGTTGCTGTTTGCTGACGAATATGCGTTGTTTGCCCACGGTGCGCAAGAGCTGTAGCACATGACTAGTGCTCTGGCTTCGACAGCGGCCAAAATCGGACTCACCTTTAAAACAAGCAAAACTGCCTCTCTGTTCCAGCCTTTACCGGAGGTGCAATCTTCATTATTATCGCGAATCAGCGTTGATGCTGAAGCGTTGGAAATCACCTCGCGCTTCTGCTATGTTGGGAGTGTGATGTCGACTGATCAGCAGATACACAGTGAGCTGCGTATCCGCGTGGCGAAGGCAGTGGCGGTATTCGGGAGGCTAGAGTACCGAGTGTGGAACAACCATTAGCTTAGCATTGGCACGAAGCGGATGGTATACAAATCCATGGTGCGGTCCGTTCTTCTATAAGGCAGCGAAACGTGGTCGATGTACCGGCGGGATGTACGATATCTCGAGCGGTTCCGTCAACTGTGTTTGCGACGTATTCTACACACTGGATGGAGCGACAGAGTTGCTGACACGGAAGTGTTGCAACAAACTGGAATGTATGCAGTGGACTGTATACTTTTGCTGAGACACCTTAAGTTGCTCGGTCATGTGAGTCGTATGCATTCGAGGCAGATACTGAAACAACTATTACATGGTCAGCCAAATATTAGGAAACGCCATGTGGGGAAACTAAAGTTATGTTACCAGGACATGATCAAAGTGCGCCTCTCACGTTCCAATCTTGGTTGCAGGTCATGGGAATCGAAGGCGGTTGATCGGCGTGCGTGGCGCGATCTTATCACAAAGGCAATTACCCAGGTGCGGGAGAAAGACTACATGAATGCAGAGAAAACGTGGCCAGTGCGGAAGCGGCAAGCACCGATGGGGTGTAATCCATCGACATCGAGCGCATGGTGCTGAAGCACATGCGGTCGCAAGTGCCTGAGACAGGCAGGCCTAGTGAGCCATGAGAGAGGTCACTCGGGACCACTACCGAAGCGACAACGGGTCCTGCAGAGAACATAGGCAGAACCAGCACAGCGTTTGTAGGTACGCTGCATTCGATTTACTAACTGCGTGCTTGCATGCTAACTCACTTTACTGCAGGTGGTGGGTTTTCGAATTTGTCCCAACGCTTTTCTTTCTCATATTAATGTCTACCTGTACTATGTTGGCCCATCGCAATGAGGATGGACCTTACCGTGGTGCGATGGTTTGTGTGCCTCAGCGATCCATTGAGCTACGCTGGGTGGTGCTTTTGCACCTTCAGAGCCACTCATACCAGATTGGTCAATGGTTAGAGGCCAGACAAACTCAGCGTCCTGGTCCTAAAGGTTGGGGGTTGGAATGAGGGTGGCACCTTATTCCTTAAAATGGACTCCTTGTAGCCCAACGTCAAACCCGCTGCCTTGCGGTCAGGTTTTTGAACCAAAGGCTTTGGTTGAGAACCCTAATCGTTCTCCTGTCTAGGCCTGGGCAACCTGACTGTATCCTGCCCACGCAATACTATGAATTTTCCTTCAAACAATTGCTTGATGCTCTGGCCACCGCAGAGGATAATAAACGGTGCCTATCTGCTGCATCGAGCAGGGTGGATAGGGGTTTGGATGCTACTGCTCAAGCCTTCCCGTCTTCTTATTCCCCCTCTTACGCTTTTTCACTCTTACCGTCCCATTCCAACTTCACTTATATCCCCCCAGTTTTCAACCCCCCGATTCTTGGCCCTCCCCCAACATGCTTTGCTAGGCATTTACCTTCTAATTTCAACTCACACGTGAACGCGGAGCGTCACTCCTCTCCTGTCGACAAGCCCATGTCCAACCAAGCGGTCCAATCCAGTTCATCGGCTTCCATTTGGAGCCCTCGATCCTCCTTCAGATTGGCATGCCTCAATGTACGCACACTGCTACAAACCGGTCAACAGGCAGCACTTGCCCGAACATTGTAGACCCTCTCGATCGATATCTGCCGCTTATCAGAGACTCGCCTGCAAGACTCGAGCACTGTGCTCACTCTGCGATCCCCTTCAGGGGACGCAAGCAGTATTTTCTCCTTGCGCCTATCCGGTGACGATGCAGCTTCGAGCACCGGCCAAGCCGGTGTTGGTATTGCCCTGAGTCCCCGGGCTGAAGCTGCTCTGGTTGATTGGATTCCAATCAGTAGCCGGATGTGTGCGGTCCGATTGGCTGGCTCCTCTAAAGCTTCGAAGTCGCGCGGGACTAATAGATGTCTATTCATCATCGCTGCCTATGCGCCCACAAACTGTAGCGATGATTCGGTAAAGAACGACTTCTACCGCCAACTGACCCAGCTCCTTCGCCACAGAAGAAGCACGGACACTGTTGTGCTGGCGGGGGATATGAACGCACAAGTTGGAAATTTGTCCACTGATGAACTGCATCTGGGCGGTCAGCACGGTGTAGGCTCCCGTAATGATAACGGTGAGCGGTTACTTCATTTGTGTGAAGATGCTCGCTTATTTCTTGCGAGCACTAATTTCCGACACAGCACCCGCCGAAGGTGACTTGGCGCCCACCAACCTCGAACCAGCCTTGCACGCAGATCGATCACATTGCGATAAGTTACCGCTGGAGAGGCTGCGTCCAGAATTGTCGCTCGATTTGGAGCACATGTGTGGACACCGATCATGCACTTGTATGTGCTGACATGCGGATGCGTTTTGGCGGACGCCCACGACGACGCTGTGAGCGTATTGACACCAGCCAACTGACAAAACCAGCTGTTCTGAATGCGTATCGAAGTACGCTAACATGCGAGTTGAGCAAGCGCTCACAGGAGACAATTGATGGTCACTGGTCACATGTTCGCCAGACCTTACTAGCAGCAGGCAAATCCTCATGTGGTATGTCTAATAGACAACATGGACACTGGGTCTCTTCGCAGTCTCTGGAACTTATAGATGCTCGCCGGCAAATCCCGGCTGGAAGCGAGCACAATGAAACTCGCAAAGAGCTCCGGGCAAAACTCCGTGCTAGCCTGAAGAGAGACCGCGAATCTTGGTGGTCTCATCGTGCGTCAGAGATGGAAGTGGCCGCTGCCCTTGGCAACCATCGTAAGTTATTCCTTCTGATACGGGAAACGGGCAGCAGGAGACCTGGTGTTAGTGAAACTATACGTGACGAGAGTGGACAGCCTATCCACAATTTGTCAAAACGTCTGGAGCGTTGGGCTGAGCATTTTGAAAAGCAATTTAATCGGCAAGAATTGTTCGATTCGCCGGTCACTGATCGCCCCGCTCCGTGGGCTGTCCCTTTGGATCCACCCTCTCGCTCAGAAGTCGAACGTGAGATCGGACTGTTGAAGTTGAACAATGCCGCGGAACCAGATGATCTTCCTCCAGCCCTCTTCAAATTTGGAGGCTCTGCTCTTCTTGATGCTTTACATGAATTACTAGTGAAACTGTGGGAGCAGGAAACTGTCCCAACCGACTGGAGCCGCTCCGTTATGTTCCCATCTTCAAAGGCGGCTCGCGCTCGGAATGCGGCAACCATAGAGGAATCAGTCTGATCTCCATCGCCTCCAAATTACTCGCCTCCATAATTCTCCACAGACTGACTGGCGCTCGTGCAAGCCAGATTCGTGAGGAGCAAGCCGGGTTTCGTCGGGGTCGTGGCTGCATCGACCACATCTTCACCTTGCGTCAGTTGCTGGAGCACCGTCACACATATTGGCGGCCCACCGTAGTCATGTTCCTCGACATCAAAGGTGCCTTCGATTCGGTTGATCGATGTGCCCTTTGGAATTGTCTACTCAGGAAAGGTGTGCCCGAGAAATATGTAAATATTATCCAAGCATTATATGCGCGTAGCACGGGCAGAGTAAGGGCTTACAGCAGGCTGTCGCCACCCTTCAATATCTCCAGCGGTGTGAGACAAGGATGCCCGCTGTCACCTTTCCTATTCAACTTCGCTATTGACGAAGTCCTGGAGATTGCATTTACAGGACATGACTTGGAAGGTGTGGAGCTACTCCCAGGAGAACGACTTCTTGACTTAGAGTATGCAGACGACATTGCCCTCATCTGTGACAGCTCCCAGACGTGTCAAGCCGCGCTGGACAGATTAGCACTGGCTGTCAGTCGCTTCGGGCTTTGCTTTGCACCACCGAAGTGCAAAGCGTTCCTCCAGGATTGGCAGGGTTCGCCCCCTGTGCTGACCCTTGGTGGGGATCAGCTAGAAGTCGTTCAGAAATTCAATTACCTGGGAAGTTGTATCAGCGCTCTTGGGATCGAAGACGAGATCACGAACCGCATAGCGAAAGCTCGAAGTGCTTTTGCTAACCTTCGCCACCTATGGCGACGGCGCGACATTACTCTCGCCCTGAAGGTTAGAGTGTACAATGCAGCGGTACGTTCGACCTTACTGTACGGTTGCGAAACCTGGCCCCTAAGATCGGCGGACATGAAGAGGCTACTTACGTTCGACCATCGGTGCCTTCGCAGTTTGGCTCACATCTGGTGGGAACACCGCGTGAGTAACGAGTGTGTTCGACGCCTTGTTTACGGCCTAGGAAAAGGGAATGAACCGCTCAGCACCGTCATTTCACTCACCAGGCTCCGATGGCTGGGCCACGTGTTGCGCATGCCAGCCCACCGACTCCCTCGACGTGCGTTGTTTGCTCACCGGGGATGTGGGTGGAAGAAGAGGAGAGGTGGCCAAGCGATGACTTGGTCCAGAGGAATGAAGGCCCTCACTTCGGAGCTGGCCTCAGTTGGAGCTTCAAGGCTCCCTGGTTGGGGTCCAAAAGACGGTGAACACGTTTGGCTGGATACACTTGCTGATATGGCAAGGAGCCGACCTCAGTGGCGTTCCTGCTGTGAGTTTCTTTGTCCCTCCCCATCCCTTTAGCCTCCCCCTCCATCTACGATCTTATTTCGTAGGGTAAAACGTAATTAAATTTTTGTTTTTGCCTAGTAGCCGGCTAGTAGCTTACCGGAACGATGCGTATCCGTTGCTGGTAGCTCAGCTGGCATTCAACTGTCGTATTTATTTTTCCTTTATGTATTGTATGTATGTATGTATTTCCTTTATGTATTGCGGTACAATAGCGGAGGTGTTTTATCATCTCTAGCTGACATGTATAATGATGATGATGATGATGATGATGATGTTCTATAAACTTGCACACATCGCTTAAGCTAAGTGTAGTTAACTTCCATAACTATTTCGCGTTTGTGATATATTATTACAATATTTTTTCGGACGCCTTGAACATATCGCGGGTTCGTTCGCAACCAATTTACTTCATACGCTCACTTAGTGAAGAATTATTCCACCATGTCTGTATACATTTTCCGATTTATCTAATTTCATCTTGTCGTTTCAAGTGATTGGCTGTTGATTGATACCCCCGGCGTGGCTGCACTTGATGTGCATGTTGACAAGGTGTCTACCTGTCTAGTACCCACTACCTCGTCCGTACTGTCTCTAGGAGATAGTTCGACGTTGCTGGAGGGGACGGGGTGCATGGACCTTATGATCGTGCTAGGCTGGAAGAGTGGTTCCATGCACTCAGTGTGGAGCGGACTACGGTCCACCCACCGCCTTGTGTGCACTTGATTCCCCAAATACAGCGTGCTTGTGTTTGTCTGTGAAGGAGTGTGGTCCGACTCCGTTGATGAAACCTGACACCCATTCACATGCCTCCCGGTCTTATTCCTTCGGGTTTACCATGGATATGGGATGTGTGGATGGAGCTGTGGGTGGTGCAGCGCAAGCCATCCATGGTCCCTCTGTAAGCGCAGGTGTCCTGTGGTTTGCCACAATGACAGGCAAATCCGAAACCGGATGCCGCCAACCATATCAAGCAAACCAATGACTTGGTCGTGTGTACACATTATAGCTGCGTCCATTGCTGTTCTGTGTTCTTACTTGCAATACACCCCACAACGCGTTTCAATCATATATGGTTTTTGGCGATTGTAGGATTATATAATTATGATTGTTCAAAGTATACTTTCCTGTTCTCGTTTCTATTATTTATGCCAAAGTTACTTAGGTGACCAACAGCCAAAAACACTTTTTCCAATTTCGATTTGCTTTCTGAGTTCGGCTACACATGTTGTGCTATCGATTGTCGATCTATTTGCCTAGCTCATCGATCTTCGCATCTACGGCGCCGAATTATTGTACTGCCTTAATTGTCGTCTGCCGAACCTGATTATGCGAATAATTAAGGGTCTGCTGAGGATCCTACTTTACCAACTTTAAGGTTACTTCCAGCATTCTTACCTAACAAAGTGATAGGTTTTTACTACTACATATCACATCAGGTTTAGATAACAGACATCGAACCCGGGACTTTTGGATTATTCGCCAAAAACAACACCTTTGGCTGCTGGTGCTAAATGGCTACGCTTAGCAGAAAGGTTATTGACTGACTGAATGGTAACATTTAAGCACGCGTTGTGTAAAGGAATTGATACGCGCAACCTCCGTTTGTGGATCAACTGTGGTCGAATCGTGTCGACGTGTGCAGTGTTTTCGGACGAGCAACATAAATTTCTAACTGCTTCTGATATCGTTCTAGTGAACAAATTGCCCAAAGTTTACTTCAGTGGGAACCGCGGTCCACATTGAGATTGCTCATGGAAACCCATGCACAAAACGAGTGCTTCACATCGACCTACCAATCATGTATAATGAAATTTTTAGTGAACTTAGCATGTCAATTGAAATCAACGCCTGGGGCTTCTGTTCAGGTAGATGCGATCTTTGATCGAGTGCGGGAGTCAGCTCATCCTTTATTTATCAATTTGATAAATGTCACATTTCTTTGATTTTTGTTGTAGCTGCCTCTTAAAACGGAGGAAGCTATCAAGGAATTCTTCGTCATGGCACCGACTAGGTGTAGATTTGGACCCCCAGTATTCGCCATGGTACATTGCGCCCGCGTACCACGAAGTGAGCGCCCCCTGATGCGCCCGCAGAAAAGGTTAAAATTCGTTTCATTTATCCACGCTGGTTGTCTTCCTTCTGCCTCCAAATTCAACAGCTACAGTTCAAATGCTTTCCGTCGCGTCTTGTTCTCTAACGTGTTCAGAGACTCCGGAATAGCGTGCAACTTCTTCATGGTTATTAATCGGCCGTCTAAGTACCTGGCAACCGTGCTGCTGCATACCTAAACTTCCAATTCCGCTTTCAACCGCAATCGAAGAGCTACAAAAGTTCTTGTGGGCTCCGCAGACACCTACTCAACCAGAGGGTTCACATGACTTCCTACCAACGCTATGCGATGAACTCCTCCATGCTGTCCCCTTGGTTTGTTTGACTCCCATATATGAATCCAGCTGCGGCAGGTTTTCACGTTTACGTTAAGCACAGTAGAAACCTTCTTCCAATCCGCTCCCTCTTCCTACGTTTTCATTATTCTGCGCTTCACTTCCATGGAATGGTGTGCCATCGCTTTTCGGTGAACTGCACAGTCTTACTTGATAATTTATTTCTCATGTCTCATGTTCCCACACACACACCCCCGCAAAATAGCCTGTGTATTGGGGTCAACCATCTGCTTCTGTCCTACCTCGCGAAACTGGCTGTCTCATTGACCCAAAGCTGGTCAGCTGTTTGCGGTTAGTCATCTGCCTCTCGGCGTTGCCTATTCGTCATCGCAGCAAGACCCCGGTGTGCAGGTGATTTTTTCTTTTGGTCACGGAACATAGCTGTCCCCCTACAGTGACTTGTGATACTTATTGGCTACGGACTGTGAAGTCTACGAACCGCATACGCTGTGGAGCGAAGTGTTAATCCCTGAGGGGGTGTATATCACCCTGGCCTCCAGAGACAAGGAACGCAGGAATCCAACTGATGGTATTTCGTTCCCTCATGCAACACACAGGTTAGACTCGTAATCGCGGTTTCATCAGTGGTGTTAAGCAAAACTGTAAGGTAGATGGAAACGGACGATGTAACGCAACCTCCAGATCGAATGCGGATAAGCACCTCACTACGCAAATCTAGTGTTTGAAAGAAAACTGCAGGGAGTCCATATTTGGGTTACGATTGCCACCAGCATCGGAACACACCATAGGATAATGATGCTAGGTGAATTCAGTGTGGCAAGTATGTTGTATGCCGTTAGGCGACGCGCTTTACTCTTCAGTTGCGTCTGTTCATTTTATAACTCGCAGGCCGTTTTTTCCGTCGTTTTACTAGTAACCGGAAACACGGTAAGAAGTCGCGGTTCGGCTGTAACTCATTTCTACTTGTGCAAGTGAAGCGTATCACAATAATAATTTCATCAAAACGTGGATTCTGTAGTCAGATTCAAATGTGACCACACAGCCGACCAGTCACCTGCAACTGACCTGTTTGCACTCCTTTCTAAGTGTGTAGAGGGAAGGGACCAGTAAATCGGTCACGGTGATACGGGGTAAATGCAGTACGGTAGAAACAACAGTCGGGTAACCGGTACGTTAGATGTTTCCGCGTGAATGATGGAAGGAAATCAGTAGCTCTGGATGACTCACGGAACACATGTGATGCGTTTCAAAATGCACGATCACTGCCGTCACTGCCGTCACTGCCATTATGCTCCGCGAACTGGCATGGTGAGCTGTTTGAGCTCGGTGTTCAGAGCTTAGCGTAAATGTACTGCAATTATACGGTGATCTTCATAAAACTTAAACATCGAGCGGAAATCTGTACGTTGATGATGTGCATAGTGAACATACAAATGGCAGTGGCAATGCTGTGCACGGCATTCCAGATATGTGCGCAATGCGCTTCAACATCTGCGAGTAGAGAGCTGTTCAGATTAGGTGAGGAATTCCGAAAGGCATTTAGCTTATTTGAAACAACAAGTTCACCCACTTCTAGCTGTGTCCGACGATGCTGCTTGGCGCCAAAAGAATGCAGGACGAATCAAGTACATACAAGCGCGTGATCAGAAGTGAGCTAAGTACTTCAACTTGATCGGCTGTCCCATCAACAGCCTCGTCAATGGTAATCGATCACCATGTGGTCAGTCTGTATCCACGACCGTGAGCAGCAGATATGTGTGGCGCTCGACCTCCTCAATCCCGTAGCAGAAAGATCACGAGCTTCTCTCGTAATCTAACAACGCTGGTTGGAGCCTGCGTTGGGACCAGGCGACTCTCGAAGCATCCTTAGTCCACGTGCGACCGATGGTGATTGCATGGCAGCATGGTGTCGGTACTGCGTAATGACATACTGCTGATGATTTTCTTTTGCTTTCGTAAGCAGCCATGCGAATATCATAGCAACCTAGACTACCGACATTTTGTTCCAAAGCTTCGAGCCTACCAACCGATGCGCTGAGGTCCGCGATGAGAACCACCATACTTGCAATGATTCTTATGGAATAGGTCTAATAGTTGACGGTAGAACTCATCTTTAGCTGAGTCCGGGCTGTAACCCGTGGGAACATATGTTGTTGAGTCAAACAAATAGTGTTTGATTACCTCGCGGCTGCACAATCGTATGGAGGCTTTTACTTAAATTGCACAGGAGTAGTAGTTAATTAGAATCCAAACAAGTAGCGCTGCTTCTGCGCGCGCAGTAAACACAACTGGTACACCAGCCTAGCCTCCGACTTCATTACTTATGTCTCCCGATAATTTTGGCGTGCATGTGTTCTGCAAAAGATCCGAGGATTACCTAAATTCATGTGCAAGTGTGTTGTCTGTACATGGAGTTTTTAGTTATCCAGGTAGGAGAAGCGATTAACTATTCCGTAACCCGAACCAACGCCTTAGTTGTTAAAACCGTTACCAGCAAAGGTGTGAGGCGATTAGCATCTGTCACGAACCGTCGAGAGCTGCTAACAAGAGTTTTGAGTATCAACAAACTACCTATGGCACCGGAACAGTACGAGTATAGCAGTAAAGGGACCATGAACCGTTTCCTGAAGCATCCGACTCGTTGCTGATCGCGAACCCAGTCGACAGCCAGGTGGTTCAAATACCTTCTTAATGTTCGATGGTAGTCCACAAGGAAGCGAGTAGTAATCTAGGTTGTTCATCCACCCTCCGTCAGATACTGCATTCTGGTTAAAAAGTGGTTGGTCACTCACTCTATACGCGGAAACATTGGCTTTGTAGTATGTAATACATAATCAGATAGACAGCGTCGAACTTCCCACGCCCTGATATGCTACGCTGATTGCTTGCAGAGTAAGCGAGACTCATTCATACCCTCAGTGGGAAGACATTCCTGTGGGAGCACGCGACGGCGTACAACGAGCCAGTAAGCCGTTCACTGTGTAGACATCCCATTCGCAGCCTCGTCTTGCACCACTACTTCGCTACCTAAAGCACATCATGGTATCACCGCAGCATTAGTATACGCCTAACTGCGGTGTCATTGTAATCTTTAGATTTTGTGTTCTACCCCATACCAACCTACGGGACTCGTAAAGCAATCACTTAATTGCCCCTACTAAACAATACTCAGTGTAACTTTTACACGTTGTTTTGAGGCGCATTGCGTGCTAGCCGTGGAACAACCACTAAGACAACTAATATATCAGCTGCATTACCATCTTATTGTCCACGTTGATACATCGCCCATCGCAATCGTAGGAAGCCAGAAAGATTTCTGCGCTGGTATCATTTCACCAGTGCATGTGTCTATGTCTTGCGGTACACATGTAATTTAGCGGTGTGACCGCAGTAACCCGTGTCCTACGCGCTTCAATGCGCCACCCGTATTGTGCCTAGTGTCCGGTGCGCGCCATGTGTTCACAGCATGCGATGGGTCGTATGGACCGGCGCCTGGGGTTTAGCTTAGTGACACGGATTGCTGGCCATGTCAGAATGTGAGTAGCCAGTGACCCTATTCCATAAGAGGCTTCGTTATAATGGTGTTATGAATCGCGCTCAAATTCCTTATCATACACTGACCCCGATTCCTCTTAGTCTGCTGTGGGTGACCTGAGATATTATCGTACTACCCCCATCCCCCGTCATATAATCCGTCACCGCCCGTGTGACAGGTCGCACACGAGCAACTTCGGGCTGTAGTGATTCCCCCTATACCCACGTGCCTTATCCATGCGTACAGCTCGCTTTGTCTACTATGCATTCGATATGTGATTGGCCGACAGCGCTTGGCTCCGGAACCAGCCACACGACGGTGCGCGCATGTCACAATCGCCTGACTCAACTTAGTTCATCGGAAGGAGTAATCAGTTAGCGTACCAGAAGAAGTTGATATCTGGTTAGTTTAAGTTGCTACCTGTATGGCCTAACGTGACTCGGAAATGGTATGGTATATACCCGTGTGTTTACAAATGTCAGTCTCATGGGCGCAGTAGCTATAACCGCCAGCCCCCTATGTAAAGTGCTAAACTCTATGAATCAACGTTTGGCGACCAGCATTCAGAAAGTAAAAAGTAACCTCTTTGTTCACATCTTTCTTGCTAACAGTAAAAATTGTTAGCACATGTGGTTTGTTTTCTATTACCAACATCTGAGATCCCCTTGAACAGTGTAAACTCAGCTAAGGTTTCTAACCTTTGAGATAAATGATTCCCTTGCATCCGTCTATCGGTCAACGATGTATGCTTCATTCCAAACTATGACCCAATCATACTTTTCCTGGTGGAGTGATTTGCATAATTCCATGTTGTCAAGAGAAAGGTGAATAACGCCGTTCAGCCACCTGAAGTGGTCTCGGATGTGAAACTGCAGAGCAGGCCATTGTAACCCGGATTACCATACCATGCCACACAGCAGCTGGTGCACTCAGTCAGTAAAAGATGCAATGATCTGACGTGTTTGGGACTTGTTGGAGTTTCCCTTTCACTGTACGACCTTAACTTATTTGGACAAGCTACAGCGCAGTTTCCGTGGAATGCTGGGGGCTATCTAAAACCATGTTAACTACTGATTCTTACTCCGCGTCTTCAATAAGCTTACTGCGCAGATTCACCACCAAACCTTGTCGCAAACCTTGGTTTCACAGCTTAATGGCTGAGCAGTAGAGAAGGCCTTCAGACAGGTCAACTCAAAAGCGTACATAGCAATGATAAAGGATAGGGTTAAATCTCTAAAACTAAATCGAATTGTGTAGCCAAAAATTTATTCACGGAAAACCTTGACTATACATACTATTTATGTTCGAGCACAAAAATAACTAAATCTAAGGACGACGTGATCATTCGAGATTAACAGATAGCAAAAACAGATAATTAATGCTGAGCATCACAAAACGGTTCTGCATGATTCCATGCTATTTGTTCCAGAGTAAAATGCAGCTCCCATAAGCAGTGAAACCTGCAAAACTCTCTTGCGTTAATCTACCCACTGCCGGAGTTGAGTACAACAAACTACCCATAATCACAGGTGCTGAGCTCAGTCAGCTCCTCAGGAAGGATCGCTAGGTTTGGTGTACACAGCGCGTCGTTGAGGTGGAGCAGCCAGCCTCATCAGGAATCTCACGGAAACTCCTCCAAATTATTCGCTCCCCGGGAGGCACAAGTCCAACAGTGAATGAGGTTTTGCGTGAAACTTATGGCGAATTAATTCACATTCCTCATCGTCATCTGGTACAATAGGTAGAGGAATTTGAAGATCAATTCGACTGGCCAGCAGTTCTACCGAGTCTATGTTCTGGGGTCCAAGTATCTCCCTGGTGCGTGGATGTTTCCTCATCGAATAAGGCTGAGAGTTCCAATGAGCCTCCCCTATTAAGGCGCCACAACTGACCTGGCCCAGATAAATTTCTTCCTGCCCTCGTCAAATATAGAGGTCCCGCTCTTAATCGCGAACTGACATCTCTCTTCCATCAGAGTTGGTCCACTGAAATTATTCCATCCGACTAGAAATTAACTAATGTTGTACCTG
Organism: Dicrocoelium dendriticum; assembly: GCA_944474145.2. Lineage (NCBI taxonomy): Eukaryota > Metazoa > Platyhelminthes > Trematoda > Plagiorchiida > Dicrocoeliidae > Dicrocoelium > Dicrocoelium dendriticum. Next base: position 79,397,944 of record OX104060.1, on the reverse strand, counting down.
TTTACAAAAGAAGACCAGACCATTTGCCCCAAACATCGTGGCATCAGACTCATTTGTGTCGTATCCAATCTGATCGCTATTCTGCTCTTACGGTAGGTCAGTTGCCTAGCGAATGACACCTGCGTGAGCAAAAAGCTGGATTTCGCCCAGGTCGCAGTTACGTCGATCACATCTTTACGATCCGCGAGATACTTGAACATCGCCATGCCTTCAGTCTACCAACTATGGTTATATTCTTGGACATTTGAGCCGCGTTTGTCTCTGTTGTCAGAGTGGCTCTGTGTGACTGCTTATTGAACTGGGGAGTAACAGAGAAGTGCAGCAGAATTTTTTGTGTCAGTTACCATCAAACTTCGAACCGCGTGCAAGTATACGGGGAAATTTCGCCCTCTTTCATTAATACTAGCGATATTAGACGGGGTAGCCCAACATCTCCATTATTGGGTAACTACGCCATGGAAGACATCCTGGACACTGCCCTGAAAAACTCTGAGTCTAACGGCGTTGAAATTCTCCCTGGTGACCGCCTTCTGTACTTAGAGTACGCCGATGACATCGTTGTGATTTGCGAGTCCTCCCAAGCCGCCCAGCACGTGCTGCTTTAGACTGGAGAGATCCGCCTCCGAATTCGGGTTGAGCTTTGCCTCTTCCAACTTCAAGGTTCAGTTACATGAGTAGCCAAGTGTATGTCATTTTCAAAACCTTTCGCTGGAATTAGTTGACAAATTCATTTATCGTGCGAGTTTTATCTTAGATTGGCGGTTTGACAGATAAAATCTCCCTGTGTGTCTCCAAGGCTAGATTCGCTTTCACTAACCTTCGTCATATGTGGTTTCGTAGTGATCTCAGCCTCGCTCTTAAGGGAGGAGTCTATAATGCTAGTATGAGTGATTCTGCTGTACGGCTGGGAAACTTGGTCCGTTCGCTAAAGCGATGTTCAGAGGCTATCTGCCTTCGTTCACCTCTGCCTGCGAAACATTGCAAGTGTTCGATGGCAACGCCGCATCATTATTGAGGTAGTCCGTCCAAGAGTCTTCAGAGGTAACGAACTCCGGCGGGAGACTGATAGTATCATCTCCCTGCGGATGTTTCTCTTGTTTGGCCATGTTCTTCGTATGCCTACCCAGCGGCTACCACCACGAACCCTATTTGCGAGCACAGGCCTGGCTTAGAAGCAACGAATAGGAAAGCAATGTAAAACTTGGATCCAATGTGTTAAGGCGCAAACACTGAAGCTGGCTGTTGTCGGGCATTCCTGACTCCAGCGTTGGGGACCAAAGGACCCCGAGCATACCTGGTTGCAAACGCTGGAGGATATGGCCAAGGACCGCACGCATTGGCGCACTTGCTGTGAGACACTTTTAACCTAACAGTTGTTTTCCCTTTCATGCTATCCTTTTCTCGTCTTATATGCTGTGGCGCGCAGCCAATTACATTGTAATTGGTGTACTGTTGAATATATATATACCCAGCTTTTCGGTACACTCCCTGCAAGTGTGGTTTAAGAGACCTCCGGTAAATTTCAACTATGGTACAGCTATTAGGACGAATAGCAAATTAGCTGTCATAACGTAATTGGCTAACTTATCATGAATCAAAGGTAACGTTTGCACAAAACACAGTTTGACTTTATTAATGATTTGACTCACTCTCCGCCGAATAGTTGCATTCCGAGTAAAGCAAATATGAGGATAAACAGGAAGAGCAGGAACAGCAGAGAGAGGATGCTGCGCATTGAATTTAGCAAAGAAAGCACCAGATTGCGTAGCGAGGCCCAGTATCTACAATCGTGGAAAGGGCAGATATGCATAAGCTGAGTCATTAATGTAAACATGAGACGATTAAATTAAGATGGGATAACTGTTGTTGATAGACAGTTAAGAGACAAGATTTGTTTTACACTTGAATCTGATCGCGACTATAACAGGCTTACAAGTGACTCGTAAAAACAATGCGACCAACGGGTAAGCATTGGACTGGCCACCTGACCGTGTCGTAATTGGTGGTTATCCTTTTATTTGGATGCTGCCACATAATTTCGTGGAAATATTTCATAAAATTTTGTTGATGCATCCAAGCACAACACTGGCCAGATAGATGAACCACCAATCCTAAAAAGCACTAGACTGCCGTTTCGCTGTATTGAGGTCCGTCATTGGTGCGCATTCCCTTAGTCCTCTTCAAAGAACTTAGCAGCTGGCGCTAACTAAACAGCAGCTTATGTCACTAAGCCTGGGAAGATGATGAAAAACCCTCATAAATTGCTAGCTGAATGGGATGGTGTGTAACCTATAATTCAAGGATCGGACCATTTCATTGTATGTCACCTATTCATTTATCTTACTCCTAAAGTTCGCTCGCTCAAGAGTGGCCTAAGTAACCGCGCAGAGCATGCACATATGATTGATACAACTGCACCAGAAACTTTTATGCCCAGTAGGCCAAAGTGTATGCTATTTGAGACTCCAGCAACTAACACTATTATTGTGCAGTAGCTGGAGAAACAGTATCGGGAACTGTGAGATTTAAGGATCAGTTATCAAGAGCTATCGGCATGTAGGTCTATGACTGATAAAATTATTTGTCTCCCGCTATCATTTTCTAGCTTTGGCTAACGATGCTAATACGGGAATCGAAATTACCTGTTTTGACTAGATTGGTGCACACAGGCCAACCAGTAAGGACATTATAATCATAAAAGATGTAGCTTGTAAGAGTGTGACTCAGGAAACCGCACCTACAAGTACTTTGCTTGTTTTATTTATCTCAAGCAGAATATATACAATCAACTTCAAAGTTATGGTTTCTCCTTGAGTAATTGCAAGGCGCTGTAAGTGTACCTGCAAGAAGACGCAACGGCTTCCACCATCTAGCGATGGCAGTCTTGGATTTATCTGCCAAACCAAGCACGCGACTTGGTGAAGAGGAGTTATTCGGTTTTGTTACGAAATGGACATTAGTAGATATCTAACTCTCCCGTTAATCGGCTTCAATACTAGTCGATGCAAGAATCCGGATTCAGAAAAATTTTTGGTCCCACTCTTACTATGTTACTACCCAGCTAATAGGTGCGCTTTCTCAGTTGGTTAGCGGAAGCTTAAGTAGGATTCTTTCAAGTGGGACCTTACCAAACACTGTGTAGAAGTGGACGAAAATAATGTCCAAACTTCTACCGATGTCCATGTTTCCCTGATGATAAGCCGGTTGAAAATGCATAAATGTGTTCTATGGAACCCACGCTGTGCAGGGGAAATCAGATTCAGATTATCCACGTGACGCTGTACCGAAGGTTTCAGTAACCTGTCTATGACTTTACAAAGAACCGACACCACACAAATCAGGCGGTAGTTAGAAGGGTCTACTTGGTTTCCACCTTTTAAATTGACTGGATGAAACCAACTTCCAATCAGATGGAAGACAGCTAATTGTCAAGGAGAACCAAAAACTATGATTTCTACTCCCTACTTATGGCATAAGATCCCTACAATGGGCCATTAAGACACTTCTGCTAGCCCATTACGAGAATCGTGACCACGGTAATATGCGTTACCTCTTTGTGCAAATTATGGTGATTTAATTGTCAAATAACAACAAAGTAATAGATTATGTATATAAGCGGACTGTTAAATCACATTTAGCCAAGTAAATGTCTCCTTACTGAAGACGTTCCAGGTGAGTCTATGGCTGACGCTTTTAACATCTGGCAAACTTGCTTTCGCGACCAAATTAACCAGTCTTACATTCACCCGAAACACAGTATTGTAAGTGTCACTAACTTTGATTCTTGACGCGACTAGCCTTTGCTCGTGCTTACCTAGAGTTACACTTGCTTTGAGATGTTGGTGTGGTTGAGTTTCCCCTCGGATCTGAGGGAAAGGTATCCAAATGTCTGACCACCGATCTAGGCAGTTTCATCGATGAAACCTCCGGGAACTGACAGATGCAGCGTAGTAACATTAATTACTTACAAAAATTCATCCATTCACTTGTCAACCTCGTGGAAATAACACACACATAATGCTGCAGCTCTACATGTTATTTGGTCAGAGTACAAAGTTAGTCCGGAAATATATTTATTATTAGTTCAGAAAGAGGGAAGGAATAATGTTTAACGCAATTGATCTTGGTTGAATTAGAGTGGGTTAGCAGTTGTGTGAATAGATTAGGCTTCCCGACGAAAAACAAACAACAACTTATCCCTGGTTAATAAATCTCGCTTTGCAAAACACCTTGAACTTTCTAGTTTACGTTTCGAAAATGTTAACGGTTACTGCCAACAATGACAAATGTCGGATTTATCATTATTAGGTCACGTTACACATTAGCTCCGTTCTCCTCTTGGTTTCGGAACACGAACAATTAGCTGATGGTAAATCCAACCTTTTCTCACCAATGGCGTCTCACGATGATACTAAGTTATGAAGTGCAGGTAGTTGAGTGCGTCATCCATCGATCTTTAGAATATGATTAGCATCGGCTCGGAATCGACAGATTTAGGAAGTGATTTTCAGCGATGACGTGCACGAGATAGAAAGCATTTTTTCCGACATGTCAGACAGCTGTATCGTTTGGCTAATTTCAAGGGATTATCTTGCAGCTTGATGCTGCTACTGAGTTGTAGCAATGAGCGGCAAGAACATAAGATCACCGTCTGGTCGCCTCGTAATCGAGGATATCGTGCGCTGAACACTGCCAAGTGTTGCATCCTGTGTTCGTGTGAAAGAGTACGTCCTTCAGTGACGTTCTTGTAAGCTAGACGAGGAGACCGATACCAATCAGCTAGCACATGCTGCCAAGCGTCAACCGTATAGTCGAGGTAAGATGAACATACCCGCTGAGCATTTGTCAAAACACAATAAGTTCTGTGCGTCCGAACGTTCGCTTCAATAGGTCGGTGTGTTAATTTCCAAACATTGATACCTTTTCAGATTGCTTGGAATAACCAATGTCATATTGAATCAGTACCCAGGTCACATTTGACCGACGACCGCTGCAATACATGGGTTCTTCGCCTTTAGAAATAGATGTTCTGGTATTGATTGAATATGTAAGTGGAGACTGCATCACTTTGAAATGAACATGGATGGCTTACGTCGTTGGGACCAAAGCTGAAACAGCTGTGTCAGCTCTCGGTCACACCCACGCATACGTTCCCTCCATTGGTATGAATTGTCTAATTGTTAGCTGCAAATGATGTAGAGCGATTGGAGTTGAAGACTGTCGTCGCCACGACGATAAACTGCAAGTAAGACGGTGCAACCGAGTTGATTCCCTGTATCGTTTTGTTCTAGAAGAGCGGTTATCTTAACAGACCTAGGTCCGCACTAGTAACTCGGGCGGTGGTTAAGTGCAACCGAATCTCGGTCACAAGTAACATGCTTGAATCCACAGTTGTATTGTGTTCCTTGGTACCGGCAAGATCAGCTGGTCACCTCATGCGAACTGCTTAGGATCGACTAAACGTTTTGCCATGGTATAAATGCGAATATTTCAAAGACGAGACTCGTATGGATAACCTCAATACTGGTAGACTATGGATGATCACAGGCGCGTTGTTCCTGTTACGTCAAGTGTACACCTTCATTATCAGCGGTGTTAGAGTCAGCTTTTATGGTGGATAACTCACCTTTCTACTTGTGTCACAGCTTGTTCGGTGCTTTCGTACATCCCTGCATGGACGTGTTACTCAGCTTCGTGCATAAGGACCAATACCATGGAGTCAAACCTGGTTAAGAGCTATGCTAGGACCTTCGCACTGCGTCGCTGACCCGCTGAAGGTTGTACTTAATGGTAGCGCGTGACGCCCCCAGCATGGGTATGTATGGAGTTCGTGTTAATAGGAAGCAACGAAAAATATGTACACCAAAAGATGCGCAATTCTTGCTACAGTCTGTCATTGTATGCCAACTGCGAGGGTGAATCCTGTTTCACCATGGTAAGGCGTACCAGGCTGATTACGAGAGTAGATGCAGTGCCTATGTGCAGTACCTGAAGCATGCTGGTTATTTGGATTCCCAAAAGTGAAAAGAGAATCCGAATCCAATAAATGCAGTAACACGTTCTATACCTCGAGTTCAACTCAACCGCATCCATTACCAGATACTTGGCCTAGTTTAGCGGATGTTCACGGGTGAAGTTTTATGGGGACAACGCTTGCAACAACAGATTCTCAGACTCAGCTCAAAAGCATTCATAAGGAAGCTGGGCTGCGCGCGAAAACCCAACTGATCTGTTGTGGACGTTTAAACAACTTTCGCCTTTTCTTCACCCTTATCTAGGTTCGAAGGTTTACTGATGTTCGGGTCGCTGATGTATGAATTCAGTGTCCGCTGCAATCCTTAAGTCGCACAGTCGCGTCTGGAATCGGTTTGGCTGTGAAACCTGTTTGCAGACATTCAGGAAAGAAGTCGATTTACAACACAATGCATCAAATGTTTTGCTGGTCAGGATTTATAGTCTGGATTTGACTGACGAACAGTACTCAAGCCCTAAAGGAGTGACCTAAAACTGTGGCCAATTTCGAAGCAACCACAAGCTGAGCTTGAATAAACTGATCAAGTCACGTCGAGCTCAAAACGACGCCCAAGATTTCGGCAAAGGATGAAGATAATCTGTGAAAACGGGCACACACAGAAGGCGAACAAACTAAAACTTCTGCGCCCGTCTAGTGCCAGTTCGTTAGAATTTCTTAGCGAACTCGAGAAAATCAAGAGTAATACAAGTTAGAAAATGTGATAGAAAAGTGCTACCCAACCTAAAGCCGAAGGAACTCCTAAACCGTAGCACTTTTGTAAAAATAAATAACAAATAATGTACCAGCTGTACGCCGTAACGGCGCTTCGCTGCCGCGCGACCACCACCAGTCGCGCGCGGGCAGAGTATACCGCGAGGACGCCCACTCCTACGCGGATTCGAACCGGTGACCTTGTGGTTGCAAAGCAAACATGTTGACCATTCGGCCACCAGCCGACAGCAGTTTTGTGGGAACAACATTAATCTGTTAATCTATGAGTAACTGATTCCGATGGATTGGAAAAGTTACTATAAAGAGATTTCAGCATTTAGTTTGGGATCACTCATCCCATAACACTTCCGCGGTCGGTACACCCCATGGTGCATGGACAGCCCCGTTCACCAAGCAAGATTATGAACATGAGCTTACACCCCACTGTTAAAGAAAGGCCGGACTATGGTCAAGTTTACAAACTAAGGCTCTGGCCATATTGTGTTTCCCGACTAAATACGACAATTCTGAAGGTCATTAACCGTTGTGTCAAGCATTGGCTGCCAAGCTCCGGGGACTTACAGGTAGAAGCATCGAATGATATCACCGTTTTAGGTTTCAATTATAGCCCAGCTATATATACTTGATATGTGTCAACAAGTGCAGTGTTTTAAGTGGACAACCGACGTCTCATTCGCACGCGGTCCTAGTGATCGAATTGGCTAGAATTCACCTCAGCGTCAATCGCAATCTACATTGTGAATGTGCCTCTATCCACCGAGGCAATTAATGCTTCAACATGAACCCTTCAGTGATACGATTCTGGATAATGATAGTGATCGCCTTGTCACGTAAGCTTCCGCTCAAACCTCTTCAGCACATTATTCAGGTAAACACGTTGAAGCTGTGTGAGCGTAGCAACTGTTCAAAGGGTACCTTAATGATGCTGGATAAGACAACAGATGGACTATAACCCAACGTAACTATGTTTAGAGATTTAATTGAAGAGATGAATGGGGAGATGCACAGTAGACTTTGGCTTAACCGACACCTGGATTAACTACCAATGAACAAAGCAGCCTAAGCTTCGATGACTATTAGTGATATGTCGTTTGAGTAGCTCTCAAATGTTCAGTTTATAGGAACGAAAAGCACTATGTTCGAGAAACTAGTTAGTATTTGGTTACAGACGTGACGGCTCTACAGTGAACGAATTCCCAATGTTTTCTCAACGTCACGCCGGCAACATGGAAGTTTGCACACATTATTCATATCGCTTTGGCAATCCGCAAACCCTTGCATCGTGTCTACATATTGATTACGGTCATTGTTCGTTTAGTCTAGCTAACGGGGAGTGACCATTACCTTGTGACTTTGAAAATTCGTAACAGTCGAACAGCCCGCAAAACACTGAGACCAAAGGAGGAATCAGGGTGAAATATTCCCCACAGGATTTCAAATAGGCTGCCGATGATAACCTGAAAGAAGAATTGAATTCCAGTGAGATAGTGAATGGGATGAAGGATATGATTAAATAAGCAAGTGGAAGTACCAGCTCATATATATATATATATATATATATATATATATATATACATAGCAACAGTCTACGGATAGACAAGAGCCATCAGAAACCACGGGACTCCAAAGAAGATACAGAAATAGTAAAAGAGAACATCACACAATACACAAAAGTCCATGGTTTCGTCAGAGGGCGTGATATCACCCGGTTGCCCAAGCTGAAGTAGGGTGTTGACTTAGGGAACACCACCCCGAGCCTTTGGCTGAATAGCCTGCCCCCAAGGCAGCGGAGCGAATTCAGGGAATCGCGCCCATTGGGATCCGGTGACTGATTGCTCAGTTCATACGCCTTTCATTTGTTTCTTTGTCAAACAGGGGCCCAATGCTCCTCAGAATTACAGCAAAATGTTGCTGGAATACAATGTTTCGCCAAGATGGAGCAAAGGGTAGTGAGTTTATTAAGCGGCGAGTCACATCCGCCACTTCACAGTGTTGTTATACTGACATATGTGGCTTTTTATAGGGAGAAGGCTTGCCAGGCGAAAGTCCACCACGTCCTGAAATACTGCCGCCGAACCATTTGCTGGAACGGGTTAAAACCGAAACACCCAGCTGGCACCACTAGGAGGTTGTTCGGCAAGCCAGCACCAGCTTACATTGTGTTCGTTCAAACTGAACATTGGAGTTTAGCGGTAAGTAAAACAACAGGGGCTCTCATATGTTCTGCACTATGTGGCCGTTACCGCGTTGGGTATGATAGGCTTCAGGCCACGTCTGAACCAAGTGATGAAGTCGTTAAATCGACGATACGCGCCTAGCTTACCGGGGTACTGCGACTGATGCGAACGTAGTGCAGCCATGATGGATGGCAAGCCTTCCACATCTCTGCCCCTTACCTATGAGTGCGAAGGTGGAGTAGTGGCGACATTGGTTCTACTACAAAGTCATGTGGGGCTCCGTCATGTGGCGTACTTTATCGATTACTTACGCTGATTGAGTCAAGTGGCACGAATCAGGACTGCAGAACGAAATGCGTGCGAAACACTGCGATCATCACTGGCGATTTATAGTGAATCGGAGCTGATGTTGGTGGGCATGCAGCCATGCCATTTCGCACCATTTTCCATACCGATTTTGGGTTAGACGAACCATTGTTTGAGGCCAAACGCAATAGAGCAAGAAGATCAAGATTTAGTGTCTGCCATTATATGGGCAAATGCTGCATTTGGGCAACGCACCGCGATTCGGGTTCCTTAGGCATTTCGAACAGCTGTGCGTAGAATTCATTCCCTGGTCCAGTTTGACTAAACTGAAGCAGCTGAATCTTCGTCACCCTACCGATGTGGAGCTTAGATATACCGTGAAAGTAATTTTGATGACGTCATCATCACATGCAATCAGTATCGATGACTTAAAGCTTTACTAACCATAGGTAGAGGCCTTCGGGTCTTCATCAAGGGCGAACATATTAGCTGTCTTTTTCCCCTGCTGAAAAAGTCACCCAAAGTTTTTTACCGCATACGATAAAACAATGTCGTCGCTTGCCTATTTTTGACGCGGTCATCATTAGACGGCCAACGGAACACCTCGCGACGCAATTCACTATAAATTGATTCCTCAACCTTCACCTTAGTTGTGCACGAATGCGGCTTTGTGAAGTGACTTTTACGTAGACAAAAAGATCGTGCGGATGCTGATTCGGCGTCGAAGCACAAGTCTACGGATGACCGCTAGATTTCACCAGTCGCTCACGTGACTGCTCAATTGCCTGTCCGCGCTGCCGATTCGGTTCTGTGCTGTAGTGCAGTGCGTACGTATTTCTTATGTCCCGCCTAATAGGTCACAACACGAAGCTACTAATGGCCAATGGAACATTTTTGTATTGCGTATAGCACCTATGGTGCTAGGTATCTTGGACATATGACCATGTGTTCTTCCAAAAGCATCGCTGAACGTTTTCCTGCGTCACTATGAAAGGGCACCGTAAAATCCATCAACAATTCCATTTTATAACACTTGCTTGATACTGGACATCAAGTCCAAATGAACCAGTTGTTTAAAGTCGTTTATACTATCCCTAAACGCTACCCAAAACAGCTTAAGAAACATCTGTTGACCATTACTGAAGTCATTGCGATCAAGATTTTGAAACCAGAGCTGTGCAAACAGCGCACACTGCTACAGGCTCCGAACTTGCCTTGGCCTTAAAACTTGACATATGACCTGCTTTTATCACGTGCTTCCTAATGCGACAGTCTCATTGATCAAACCATTGATTTAGTTTTCAAATTTCCTGGTTAACTAGTTAGTTGCTTTCTGTACAAGCCTCTACGCGCATTATTCCCTCCAATGTTTTGATTCATAAGTGTATACGCCCGATGAGAGTCATCGAAAAGAATATTCTTCGCGCATTTGCTCACTTCGCATCGATAACTGTCCAGAAACTTTCATAGTTGACCACCGGGGACCCCTCAAGTAAAATCTGGCATAGCAAGCGACAAACAGAAAGACCTTTTCGTCCCTCCTATTGTAATGGGATCAAATTGCTGACGATGTTATTCACAAGCTAAGGAGTACTTTAGCGCACACCTCCACGCATTCCCGAATGTGCGTCATCCAAGCCCCAAGACGGATTGTCTTCCATATGCCTCAATGTAACTCACCAGTGTGTTCGAACCTTCTCGTTATATAACAATTGGCCCGTGATTGAGGTGACACTTACATATACAGGGAGGTGGATCAATACTTTCAAAAATACTTAGAGGAGCCACTGTTTAATAAGAGTGGAGCGAAACAACTGGTGAACAGAAATCCCTTTCATCTGTCATTGGTCGGTAAGCGCTCAGGCTATCCGACACCGCCGTTGACTGCTTATGATGGAAGCCGTGATGCTGAGGGCCAGTTTTGTCCTCTGCATGAACATAGCATTTATGACGGTGGATAATGAGCCACATTAGTTGGCCGCTGGAATATAGCCGTGGTTCTCTTGCATCGAGCAATATCATAAGTAAGATCATGAGATCAAATCCCACGGAAGCATAATGATAACCATTTCCAATACAGCGAAAATGTAGTCCTGCCCTTCTACGGATATGGGGCAGTCGCCTGGCTGTATCGTCATAAAACTTTGACAGGTGCTCACTATGCGAACGTGGTCATCTCATTCTAGATATCACAGCAGAACAGGTATGTAACAGCCATAGCAGCCCACATTGTCGACACAGGTCACAACCCTAGGCCAGTCGAAGAATTCCAAAGCATCTATACCGCCCCGGATAGTCGTTCGAAGTACATGCGCAGACGGATACTGGAAGCCGCTGAAGCTATAGCAATTCGGTTGTACGAACCAAAGTTGTGCACTCTGAAGCGATTTGTTCAAGCCTTACAACTGCCCTGACCCGATCGAGTAGTGATTTTTACTCAGTTAGATTGCGTGAAGACTCCGACATTGACTTGATTATTGGCGGTAGTTGACCTCATGTAAACTGACTTTACTCCGTTATAACGACTCAGTAGTCTGTCTGATCGAGGGAATTGGTATATACTTGTACTAGCCTGATGAATAACTATTGAAAACATATGTTCACTAACATCGACTTTTAAATTCGAACCTGTTGCCATTTTGTTAAGCCCTCCTGTCAGCAGTGGCCCATCAGGTCGACAAACATAAAGGGGCTCATCCTATTCGATCATCGCTGTCTTCGTAACTTAGCTCACGTCTGGTGGGAGCACCGCGTGAGCAAACAGCGTGTTCGGCTTCGCGTATCTGGTGCAAGAAGAGCGAGTGAACCACTCAGCACCATTATATCACGCACCAGCCTCCGGTGGCTGGGCCACGTGTTGCGCATGCCAGCACCCCGAATTCCGCGACGTGCATTGTTTGCGCGTTGTGGCTGTGGTTGGAAGAGGAGGAGGGGACGCCAACCGATGACTTGGTCGAGAGCGATGAAAACCCTCACTTCGAAGTTGGCCTCGGTAAGTGCATCCCGACTGCCTGGCTGGGGTCCTAAGGACGGTGAACACGTTTGGTTGGACACAGTTGCTGATATGGCTTGGAGCCGGCCCCAATGGTGTTTGTGTTGTGAGTTCCTTTGTCCATCCCCCTCCTCTTTAGCATATCCCTCCAAGCGCGATCTCACTCGTTAGGCATAATATGACTCGCCTTTTACGGCACAATAGCCAACTGTTAGCTCACCAGAACGATGTCCATCCGTTACGGGGGACTCAGCCGGAGTGCCACTAGTTCTTTTCCTTTCCTTGTCTTTTGTATTGCGGCACAATAGCTGAGGTGTTTTCCACCTGCAGCTAACGTGTATAATGACGATGATGATGACTGTCAGCAGCTAGTCACCCGATATTGTGTGCATCGACCGGCGAATGAGAAAGCGAATGTTTGACAAATAGCGAGTAATGTCTGCACAGTGTCTTAAAGTGGTCAGTGAGAGGGCACAGTGGTAGTTTCGTTTCGGTGATTTCGTAACAGACGCTGAAATCAGACGAATCCTCGGTTAAGCACTATTGGAGTTCATGCCTTCTTACGGTGCTTACGGCACTACTTTACCCTCATTGGTTATTCATTGTATTCTGTATGGCATTCAGTGCAAGAGTAATATTTTCACTAGATTCCGAACCTTAAACACCTAACGCTGCAGACAACCCTGAAAGCATTTAAACAAAGACAGAGTACACTTACAACACAATCGAAGATGTTGAAAGTCGATTCAAAGTAAATCCGGATTTTCAACCCATACATTTTCAAAACCATTTCCGTGATGAAGAGACCGAGGAAGACGAATTCTGCGTAATCTGAAACCATACATGGAAATAGATTAAATGCAAAATAACCGGCAGTGGACTGTGTGCTGCTTGATCTTTGCAGTATTTAAAGAAACCCATAAAGAAAATAAAAAGTCAATGTCAGCGAACATATGTTTTTGATAATACTTCATCAGGCTAGTACAAGTATATACCAATAACACCGATTAGATAGACCACTAAGTCGTTAAAACGGGGTGAAATCAGTTTACATGAGATCAACTACCGCGAATAATCAGGTCGATATCGGAGTATTCACAAGATCCAACTGAGTAAAAATCACTACTCGATCGAGCCAGGGCATTTGTAAGGCTTGAACGAATCGCTTCTGAGTACACAACTTTGGTTCGTACAACCGGATTGCCATACCTTCAGTGGCTTCTAGTATCTGTCTGCGCATACACTTCGAGCCATTATCCGGGGCCTAGTAAATAATTTGGAATGCTTCGACTGCCATAGTTTTGTGACCTCTGTTGGCAAGGTGGGCCGCTATGGCTGAGTTACATGCCCTTCTTCATCCGGTAGCTAGCCAAGCCTGACAGTGTTCACTCGGAGAGACACTTAGTCGTCTGACTAATGTATCCTAAACCACAGGAACAGGTCAAACAAGAGATACGCACAGAGTTGTCGTGGACTGGTCTACTATCCTTGAGACTGAGCTTCACCATCCTTTTGCTGGTAAAGTGGGTGTATGATTTTGCTGCTAGATCGTCCGTCTAAGAATTTCGGCAGCGATTTCCCCTTTGTAAGGGAGTCGCAAGAAAATGGCTTTCCTGCTAGCTGTTCAAACAACCGGTGGGCCCATACTCTTCTTCATGTGCGCTTTTATGAATTTATCTGGATAACAATTTTCCCGCAGCAACGAGCCTATTCCCTGTAGTTTAAATGCAAGTGTATCATGCGAACAGATTATTCTGCTCTACTGACTAGATTATGAATTAAATTATTTTTCAGCCTAAGTGGCACGAAGCTGTGGAAGTTTGTGTACTGGCCGCTCCACAGGCTTTTTCTATATATGTGGTGCTATAATATCCCGCTATCGAGTCTCTTTAGGCCCACGTCCAGTAAGTGGAAACAGCCATTTTCCTCTACCTCCGAGGTTAAGTGCATTGGATTATGTTCTCGGTTTTAAGTGTTGATAATATCTGCAATATTCTAGGAGGACAGAATTTGTATAGTAAAGATTATGCGTGTTGGGGGCTATAATCCACCAGGCTGATGGCATTCAAGTGATTCTACTTTGTCTGTTCCTTTTAGGAGCGTCGTGCGATCAGTCCAAACCCACATGTTTTTCATGCTACGGCGTCCATTAAAGCCTATAACGAATTTGTTAAAGGGTTCGGGAACCCGGTGGGCTGTTGCTGCAGAGTAAACTTTGGGTCTTTTTTATCACGAAAGTTTGCAATCCAAGTGAGTGTATAAATTGTTCCGGGATGAACGAACTTCTTACTTTATCGCCCAATCCGGACAGAATCATTAAATATACCTTGGGCCTGTAACTGCGGCCAATGTCAAAGGCCTGGAGGATGCTTAGTGAGAAGAACGTGAGAGACAGAATAATAAATCTATTGTCGTGTGCCATACTAAACACTTTTCAATCCACTTATGAACTGCATCACATATTGTGGCGGACTAAAAGCAGGCACTACTGCGACAAATAGCAGTAGTGCGAAAGTGCCAGTTTGCAAAACGGCAAGCAACCAACAGCAGCCCGTAATGACACTCCCTAAAGAAAGAAACAGTCTGAAGCCAAGTTGTATGCGCGCGAGGAATAGATGCATGGGCAGTGCAAACCAGATGACCACTAAACACAGAAAGCAATCCGTGCAATGCAACCATCTACAGGGGGTACGAAGATGAGTAGATGTTCCTTCGGTCAAAACCGGTGAAGCTATTGTATGCTATGAAACGACAACTATCTCGGCATGCATCTAGGTTTTTTAGAATACAATGCTGTTTCCCACCGCCAAGCGAGACCCTGGGAGCGGGGGTACGTTTCTCGAATACTAGTCATATGCACACTGCTGCGAAAGAACATCGGCATAGTGGGTCACCGAATGATGGACAGGTCTTGAACATCAGTTCAATCCTCGAGATCTACGCGTGGTGGTTCAACTGTGCGTAGCGAGCCAGTGGTTCGGATGAAACGTGGTGCTCGTTTAGCAGATTTACTGCGTCCGGGGTGCATAGAGTGAACTGGTGAATATAGCGCTTATGATTAGGGAACTCAACAAATGGCTTTTCAAATCAAGTAACAAATCGAATCAATCAGCCGGTTCCTTTTTCACGTCAAAGTAAAACCCTTACTCTGGTGAAATGGTTTATTGTGCTCCGTCCACCTTGAAGGAGCCGATCACATCAGGCTAATATCTACAATGGTAAATCTTCATTTAAAGCAGTTGAACTAACAAAACAGCTTAAATAATTTTACTATGTGCAGTACGAGTAAAATGTTTGTCTTTGACTTCCGTGGTTCTTGCCACACTATCGATGCTCATTACTTCAAATCAGGTTCACTTGGCAGCATCAAGTGCAAAACTAAAGAACATTATTTTCGGCTACTTCATGGGTAATGCCGAGACTATGCAAAGTGCGTGCATCTTACAGTGATCGTCCTCTCGATACACAATTCGAACAAAATGTCTTTGACAGAAAGCTGAACGCAAGCCGATAGTAAAAATAGGAAGGAGGTATCTTTCATTCTTACGTTGAACAGATATGAAAGGTGTTGTAAGGTTCATCACCATTAATTGCACTTCGGTGCTATAGTACCCGTTGAAATATAATAATCATTTTATGGTGGCACCATTGCATGTAACATAAAATCACTCAAGCAACTTGCGCAGCCACTTGTAAGACATCTACAAATCCCATTAAATCGAGTCAAAGGTAATTGAGAAAAGTCATCTGGATATCTACGTGCTATGCTCATATCTCAAGGCTCTTTGGTATCAGCTAATGGAAAAATATTGGTTTTTCCAATGATATACTTGGTACCATGAATCCACTCAAATGCACAAGAAGGATTGAAGGAGCCTTGGCGCGCATGTTGTTATTATCCATGACAACACAGAGTCAAAATGATCAGTAGCTGCTCCAGTGTGACTTCGGTAGGGGACATCAGTGGGTAGCCAGACACCTATTGTAGTTCACCGTGGACAACTTCGATCGGCTTCTCGAAAGGCACCATAGCAAGAGGCCTTACGTTGGCGGGAAATTCCGAAGAACTTATCCTCAGCGTAACGATTCCTGTGGACTTGTGTTATTGATCATGTATTGGAAGCAGGTGTCGAACAAGTTGAAGGCCTATAAATATCATGACTTTTTCAATCACCATTTTCGTCGTCACATCGAACGAAGGTCTCAAGTATGATCACCATGCAAAACACAACCTTACTGCTGAATTCTCTTCAACATTGGGCCACCCAGCTCCTTACTGGCAAATATCTTCTTCCAAACCAGCGAAGGGTGAAATTCTTGGGGACAATCAACAAATGGAATTGCTTGTTTTGAGGTAAACTACTATTGAATTTTCTAATTCCACACAATCCAAATCGCTTGTGACACTATTTAATGAATGTCGGTAGTTGCACAACATTACGAATCTCCTCACCAATCCGCTAGAGCAGCACTATTATCAGAACTATTGCGGAAATTTCCATCCTAATTATGCAGACCAACCTTGTGAAGGCACGTTCGGAATCAAGCTGCGCCAGTCCAAAAATATTATGTTTAAAAGGCGACTTGCCGATGCACTTGACCAACTACATTCGTCCGCAAGGAGTCACGCCTAATTTCGATTTTCAAGTAAAGATTCCTAGTCTAAATCTCCTGTACACATTTGTGTTTAGAAACAAGAAGGACAGAGGAGTTCAACTAGCTGGTTTCTTCTCACAAATTATGTCATCTGGTATCCCGAATTACTTTCAAAAATCCTGCCAGATAATTCAACCGCGCTCAAAACAAAGAAACTAAGTTACTTTTGATAAATCGCTATTCACCGTTAACTTTAATAATTGGGGTGTTACATGTCGGCAACACTAAGCTGCTTTGTGGACTTTCAAATGTCGATTACGGCACCCACTAATTACGGACAGTGAAACGGTAGAGAATATGAATATGTTTTTCAGCGAAAACCATTTCCAAGGATTGCCACATGGTGCCTCACACAGGGCGTCCACCAGCCCCGGGGTGCTTGAGCGAAAACTGATGAAAGGTAGGAAATCCTCCAAATCCTCAACCCCGCTGCACGTTAAGTCGGCTAGAATAACAGACACTACAGTATATTTTCTGTGTGCGTACCATCCGTAGTACATTTGCAGTTTGGCTCACATCTGGTGGGAACACCGCGTGAGTAAGGAGCGTGCTCGACGCCTTGTTTAAGGCACAGGAAAAGGAACTGTACCGCTCAGCATCGTCATTTCACTCACCAGGCTCCGATGGCTGGGCCACGTGTTGCTCAAGCTAGCCCACCGACTCCCTCGACGTGAGTTGTTTGCTCACCGGGAATGTGGGTGGAAGAAGAGGAGAGGTGGCCAAGCGATGACTTGGTCCAGAGGAATGAAGGCCCTCATTTCGGAGCTGGCCTCAGTTGGAGCTTCACGGCTCCCTGGTTGGGGTCCAAAAGACGATGAACGCGTTTGGCTGGATACACTTGTTGACACGGCTAGGAGCCGACTTCAGTGGAGTTCGTGTTGTGGGTTTCTTTGTTCCACCCATCCCTTTTAGCCTCCCCCTCCATCTACGATCTTATTTCGTAGGGTAAAACGTAATTTAATTTTTGTTTTTGCCTAGTAGCCGGCTAGTAGCTTACCGGAACGATGCGTATCCGTTGCTGGTAGCTCAGCTGGCATTCAACTGTCGCATTTAGTTTTCCTTTATGTATTGTATGTATGTATGTATTTCCTTTATGTATTGTGGTACAATAGTGGAGGTGTTTTACCATCTCTAGCTGACATGTATAATGATGATGATGACATTTGCTCTACATGTGACTTGGTGGTACGATCTTGGCGTTTCAGTAATCCAGATCACGTTTAAAGAGTGCGTCTGCCACCCCACCTTGAAAGAATAGGTTATTCATTGTACTGGATATAAATGACGTGTCATGTCGCCAAGTCAGGAGTTAGTTCTACTCGTTAACTGATCTGTCAAGTTCAACCTATTTGCTTTCGCAACTTGCATTTTTGACCGATTGCAAGGCTAACAGTTTCGCGTGTTTTGACTGATTAAGCGCAGTTTGTTGTCCACTTAAGGAGGTAAACCACTTAGGAATGTTCCTGTAAGTACCTAACGTGTTTTAAATTGTGCCGTAGGCTTTGGACTGAACAGATTTTTCTACCAATTCGGGATAGTTCCCAAAGGGCTGATCAGCGACGACTATTCGATAGCCACACTCACCTTGCGCGTTATCTGTGGGGCCTTTTATTTGCTAATTGTTGTAGAAGTATCAGTGCTGATTCTAGTAATGTGTTCTACTCAATTTGACTTTTCTGTCATCGCACTGATTACGGATTTCAAAAGGACACCAACAGCAAAAGGTAGTCACAATTCAGGAGACGTTCCGTTCTATGGAGTTTCATTGTAAAGCGCTGGTTATTTGACGGAATTACGACACGTATTATCAAACAGAACTGGGATGCTTGTCGAAGTGACTATCATTCAATTCGACCACTAGTAGCGAATCTGAAGCAGATGGAAGTTAGGGGTGACCCTCTCGCAATACTGCAGTCAACACCGGGCTTCGTTCTTAATTGCACTCACTGGCTGGATCTCGACGGGAGGCGATTCGGACCTTTGGGGTTTCAGCCCTACCCCTGAATCATTGAGCCAATTGCGAAGTAGAGCTTTAACTCTTAGCTGATACACAGCAAGTTTATGTTACTAGCTGACTATTTTCTTACCTGCTATATAAAAGCTTAGTTGGTTTGAAAGAGAAAATCAAGTGTACTTCTTGCTGTAAGTACATTTCTCCTTGATTAGTTCTTAAGCAACCGAATTTCCACTGTAGCAGGAATGGTGTTTTTATAATTGTTGACAAGCCGATGAGTGACCAAGTCACTGTTCATCTGTTCTCATTTATGTTTGCAGAAGATCCGTGTCTTTCTCTTGAGGATTAGTGAGACGGACCAATCCATATACCTACGAATTCGAGCTTTGGAATTACCTCTCCATGTTATCATCCGGTATCTCCATTTCGTTATATCCGATTCTGGCCAATCAGGTGTCGTTCGAAATCTCGCGGTTTACTTTCCATTTGCTGCTTCACTTGGCCGGTGTTTAATCCTGCGTTCTAGACAAAGACCTCGTCCGTTCTTCTAGGCACAGGCTCGTTACCAGATGCCATTCGTGATCCGCTGTCGGCCCAATTCGCAAGGCTCGCGTTGTCCTATACCGTTTCATCGACGGCGCCGGTGGGTTATTCCTTAGTATCCGGTCTTTGTTGTCCTTCCGGTTCACGAGCAGTCGTTGGCATCCGCCGTCATGCATTGCTACTAAGGTTAATTTGAGCTGCACTTCGCAGCAAGTGGATTTTGTGGCGTGGGATATTGTAATCTCCTTCACAAAAGTGGTCAGTGACCCAATTTTTCATACGCTTAGCCAGCTTAGCTACTCTGATAAGTATTTTGCAAAGAATTTTAAAATATAACTTAAGCAGGTATCAGTTTTAACCTCAGTAAACTAAGAGTTATTTATAAGTTTACTCTACAAATGGGATGTCGGTACCGAGCTCCTAACCAGAAGTCTTTCAACGGCATTCAAGTCGACATTCCCGGCAGCCAAGCTAGAGCTCACAGTTTCTACTGAACCGGTCGTTTGTTCACGCAATAATGATATGTTGCCAATGCTGACCTACTCTATGGTTATTTATCAGTTCGATTGCTCCTGTGGCCCAACTCGTATCGGTCGAACTGCAAGACACTTGTCCAAACGTGTGAAGGAATACCGCCCCGACCGGTTGCGTCACGGTGGAACTGGGACTATTAGCAGAGTCGTTTTGGCCCATACTGTTGACAGTGGGCACAAAAATGATTTAAAGATTACCTACAGGATAATTTACAGGGTCACTCATCATTAATCCAATGGTCTGCTCCTCCTTGCACTCGCGGCAGCTGAACATATTTGCATCTGGTTGTTGTACCCCTCTTGGTGCTCGCGAAAGAAGTTGACCTTCAGCTTCCTTGGCCAAGGAGAACGGGCGATGCTAAGGCCAACAGTCACGGACCAAGCTTGGTACTATGTAAAAAGACTTGTTTTGGCAAAGGTCAACTTCTGGCCTCACCCGCACTGAACAGCAACTGAACTGTGTAATCTGAGCCAATGGGCCGCTTTCAATCCTTTTATCCTTATACGTGATTGTAATGGTCTGAAGACGAGTTATCGAAAACAATTTTTCACCAATGTCTTGTGTTTTCGGATTTTTAATTTGTCAATAAAACGACGGAACTCCCCGTGTGCAACAAGGTAGACATGTTTGAAAAGAAGTTTTGTACTCCTGCGATATGCTTGACCGCTTATAGATGAAAAATGCTTCAAAATATTCGTCGCTCCCTCGAACAGACTAGAACCACACCACATGTCGTATAAACACTTGGAAACAGTGATAATCTCAGAGCAGAACTTACTCGTTATTTGGTTAGTATTCTAACATCGAATGGGTTTACAGAGAGCATGCCACACCATCAACCAACTTCTAAAGGTTTCAAAGCAGCCTTAGTATGTTAGATAACCATTTTATAGACCACAATGAACAATGAGTTTATAAGGGTTAAGAAGCACTAATTTACAAGCACCCTTTGGCGGTCAGGTAGGTTATAGTAGTAAAACGTTAATACAAAAGCAGTTAGTTATTTCAATGCCAAAACTATAAACGCATCGCATGTGATGGTTGCCCTGCACTTCGAGTGTTTCCATAGCTACAATAGGTGACAAATAAGTCCAACCTAGTTCCCGGAAGAGTAGTGTCAAGCAAAAAATGTAGGTGGCTGAGGGCGTCATGAAACCGACTTATAAATATGGCTGTCGAGGTGCACAAAAACCGAGTAGGAGAGCGCGCTCCATGATTGACATCCGTGAATGGAAAATGAACTTTTACGGCACTCCAGACGGATGTATTGACCACCTACATACAAAAAGCGACCACTCCTGTTACTGTTGATGCTGATTTGCAGTATAGAGCAGCAAAAATGATGTTGATTGTAGAATTCATGCATGCAATTATCACGTCACCCTGTAGCCGGTGATACCAAACACTAAATAATCTTAGAAGTTCCAGACGTAATTCATATGGTAGATTTCGCACTCCATTGAAGTACTTGGAGGTCCGAATTTGAATATGGTCAAGTGCACTGAAGTCCTGCTTCATCCATGGCCGCCAACTTGTGTTGCTTATTCGACATGGGTGCGAACATACGCATTGTACATCCGTCTGAAAATATAGGGGTCTGTTTGTCCGAAAGCCTGCATAAAAGGTCGTCGTGTTGGTTACCAGTTTTCGTCGCTTATTCAGAATTTTTTTATAGGTTCGTCGCCGTTAGACACAGGCAGACAGCCAATACACATCCAGGAAAGCACTAGACGGTCGTTTCGTCATATTAGGACTCGTCAGTAGCGCGCACCCGCCGAATCCATCCGGATTCGAACCCACGACTTAACTCTTGCGATTCAGCGACTTATATCACTAAACCATGGGCGACGGCAGCAGACTGCCATGACTGACATCTAACTGCGATATAGCGCGGCAGTTCCTCCACTGTCTTGCACGTTCTGAATGTGTGGAAGACAGGGCCGGCCCCCAGAGCAACGACTTCCTTTGCATGCTGCCACCAATCGAGGTGGCATGTAAGCTGCTAAGGCGCCTACTGGTTGGTTGGAAGTAGGATGGGGAATTATTAAGCTTTTGTGTTGGTTTGTTGCAGTTAGACAGGGTAGACAGCCACCATGCATCCAGGTAAGCAATAGACGGATTTGGATTGTACAGAACAACCCAAGTTATCCTGAAGAAAAGTCACCTTCGACAGGCGATCGCTGCAGTACTTGAGTTCCGAGCCTATGGTATAGGTACCCAGGGTGGTATGGAGAGTTCCTTACATTTGCTCATGTTGAACTGTAGCAGCTTTTAGGTTGAACACAGTAGTACCCTATTTAGGTCACGCTGAATTAAGCTCTGATCGGCCTCCGCCTGAAGGTTGCATCATCTTTTGCTATATTCAGCAAGCAGTACGCAATTGGAAACGATTGTATATGCGAGGTCATAAGTAAATACCAAATACTGTCGCGACCCTAAAACTGAGCCTTCAGGCACACCACACTCGACTGGTATGGGGTCAGATAAGAAACTCCAGACTCTGACCACTAATTGTCGGTGCAGGAGAATGTTGACAATCCAGCTCAAGAGAGGGTCACCGATCACGTAATACTGCAACTTGGAAATGAGAATCCGGTAATCCAAACAATCGAATGACTTGGACATCAACTGTCTCTCTAGCGCCAGCTGACTCGGTCTAACTACTCCTTACGATTAATAAATTCGTTGTGCACAATTGTTCTCGACGAAAGCCGTGTTGCTCCAGATGAATCATGTTATACTTTTTCGATAACCCACCGACGCGTTGCCATCGATGGACTACATGATCATGGACAATACAGGGGGATGAGACACTGGGCAGTAGTTTGAGGGCGCAGTCCTGCTTTCGCCTTTGTGAATCGGAGTTATTATTCGAAACTATTGTATTGCAAAACCCTGGTTCTGGTCTAAGTATCGCAAAAGAACTGGGCACACGGATTGGCCGGTTGTCTTGCCGCTACTCCCAGTGCTCTTGGGCGAAGAGTGTCTACTGCCAAGGATCTGTTGCTGCGCAAATATGTAAGTTTCTGTAATACAGATTCAGCAGTCAAAATGATGTTGGGTTTGGAGGCGAAACAATAAAAGTCGGAAGATTACTTGATGGAAGGAATGTCTAAGACGTGGGGGCATTCTACATTCGCAGCGAGTGTGCTGCTTCCATAGCCATTATTATTGGGCGTTCCGCTGTCCTGAGTGGGGGCAATACTTTCCTCACCTTCCGAAGATCACTAAGGGACTTGTTCAGCAATCTGTGGTTAGTGCTGAAGATTTTGCCGTGCTCGTCTGATACGTGGCTTTGTCATGCCTAAGCCGTTTTGTGTAGTGGCTAGGCTGGACTACTTAATTGTACCAGGTTTTGGCGTTGGATTTCTTCTATACGCCGGCCAGGTTGCCTTGCGTATAGTCACCCATTTTCTAGCTCTGCACCTAACGAAAGAACCTGATTTACGCCCACTGTAAACTCTTGTCTCTGAAGCATCTATAATCCGCCGACGGAATACATTGATGAGCTTGAGCCACGCAACTTCCATGACGTCTTTGGCAAGGAATAACCAGATTGCGGCGCTAAACAGCTGGGCTAATCGATCGTAGGGCGTGATGGTTCGCACAGTCTCATAGTTCTCCTTCCGATATTCCGCATGGCAGAAGAAGTTGAAACTAATGATTGCATAAGCACTGCGACCTAATGGGCAGTCTACAAGCAACCTGTCAATTATGTAGGGCGGTGCATGAAGACACCTGTTATCCATCCACCTTTTGTCGGTATCATCTTATTGAGCCAGTCAAATTCAGCCCGGACGTCCACTGGAATAAGCAAAAGTTTCGTGTCATTGCCCTTGACAACAGGTAACTCCTCGATCCGTGGATAGGTGGGGATTTTAATTTCCTTTTTACTGAAGCGTTAACCTCCGTTGTAAACTCACCCTGTGAGTTGAAACGTTCACCTAAGTGTTTGTGACTGGTTTGAGGAATACTTTAATTAATATGAAAAATGCAAGGTCTTTGAAAGCACAGTCAAAACTAGTTACGCATATCCCTTGTGATGTGTAAATGATTTGCGAATAGAGCTGATGCGGGGAAAAGTATGTTGTGCTATCTTGTTGTTGTGACCATCTTGTTGTTGTGACCATCTTGAGAGATGATATTAATAACACTGTAAGCTACATAGAGTCAACACAGTTTCTGATGGCTTGCGTTACGGTGCGCATCCGCAATTCAAGTAGCTGTCAACCAGCCGGAGCTTAGCAGAGCGCTATGAGACAGAGATGTGTAAATGGGAAGAAAAACCAAGAGGAACTTCGACCTCGATGGTTGCTTTAACTCCGAACAGTCTGGAAAGGCGGTAGCATTCTGCTTAATACACACAACCTAAACCATACACATTCTATTCCATGCATTGAATGCATCTAAGTGTCACCAATTTTGATTGTCTGTAAGTACGATTGCACGGGGAGCATTGCGACTGCGGAGAAATGAAGAGGAACTTTGTGCGTCTGAAAATATACCTTCAGTCTGAATAGAAATTGAGTGACTCACATAAAAAGGTGGATAGCCAAGCAGGTTGCCCGTGGTGTTCAATCGCTCCACAGACCGTGTTCAGAAACACAAGAACAATGACGATCCAGTAGCATACCTGACTTTTGACCATCCGTCGAATGGCATACCTGAGATGTGGAGAGAGAACAAAAAAGCACGAGGTGGATTTCGTAAATTGCACCCATAGGTACATAGGAATCCAAGTGTGTGAAGACAGAAATGCAGATCACAGCCTTCGTAAACTTGGAACTAGACATACTCAACCGAATGGACTAAGCACATCGAATGTGCAGCTCACCATGAAGGTGCCAGACTACCAACCACCGCATCTCCGATTGAACGTTAGCTTTCTAGATGAGCTTATCTATCAGTATTCTTATGCAAAACAACTGACATATGTCAAACGGTTCGGGCACTTCGCAGATGGACCAAATACTTTATGACACTATCTTTGTTTATCCTTCTTTCATTTGTGACGATTGAACCTCTGACGAATCGCGTTGGTGTGTATTAAGCTGATTCAGATTAGTTGTTTAATACGAATGGCCGTTTCTCGTGCAATCTTCTAAACTCAATAGGTTGCCAAAGTTCGATTCGTGTATATCCAACCTCCAGTAATGCCACATACGACAGGCAGTATCAACATGGTCACCACATGGAACTTGCAGCGTGCGTTGAAGGGCTCAGAACTTACACAAACACGTTGGTTGTTGGATATAAAGTATGGGCAAACGAGCCAGACCATACGAATTTTTGATCAATACAGCCAAAAACTGATCTTATGATAAATAGACTCTTTTTTGCTAAGACATATATCTCCTTTTGCCACAAGAAGCTGGGTTTTGGGGGAGAATCGTTGACCAACTTAGTGTGCTTATTCGGGACTTAAAAGCAACTGTGCGAATTGACAATGACTGAAAAGGAGTCAATCGTTGTGAATGAGAAGTGCTACAGTTCTGTTAAGTTGAACAACTGAACCAAGCACAAAAGTTCGGTGGATCCATTTCCCACGACTCCCACCGTAAGAGTAACGACAAATAACAACGACAGGACAGTGGCTTTATGTGCGAAAAAAATGAAGAGACAATAGAAGCTAGAAAGAAATGCGTTTGCTTAATCAGAATGAAACGAAACTTAACAACTAGAAGAAAGAAACTGAATGTAGGAGCACCACTGACTTTGTGACTGCACCATGTCTGACACGATCTATAACCGTTGGTGTGGAGCGTTCCGAGACCCCATCCACGAAGACAGCGCGCAACAGCCTGACCGAATTTCTTAGTTAATTTCTCCAGGCTTCTATGCCAAGTCATGGAGTGGCCACCTTGCGGACTCACCAAACTTGGTGCAGTCACGGCGTATAATGCATGCCGAAAATATCGGTCAATGGATATATGGACGACATGGCTTAGCCAACGTAAGGGAATAAGATTTAGCGAAAATTTGTGAGAGGTACCAGAAGGATTTTTGCCAAAAACCAACTGGCAGACCTTAGCGTTACTCACTCAGTGTTCCCACAAAACCTCAGGAATACTTCGCAAGCACCGGTGGTCAAACACGGCCAAGTGGTTAATGTCTTTACCGTAAACTGTCCAGGTCTCTGACCCATAAATTAACACCGGCCTAATCGCAGGGTTATAAGCCTAAAATTTAACTAACAACTCGACATTCTGCAGTATCCATAGATGGTTGAGCTTCAGAAACGCCACATATAGGCCTTGATGATATGCAAACTTCTTCAATGATGCGGCCACCAGAGCTGGCATAGCTACCAAGAAAATTGAACCGAAAACGGGGTCTACAATTTGGCCGTTGCTGTTACCTCTTGGAACATCGTGTATTTTACACTACCTACTGCAGACCTATAACTTTTGTTTGTTTACTTTATCAGTTTTGTTTAACTGAACCATACCCTAATTACCAATGTTATCCAACACTGCCGGATTTTGAAATCAATTCGAAGTGCAGCACGTAAAAAGGCTTTTGCAGACTACAGTCATAAACCCAGGAGCACTTTCAAACGGATTGTGAGAAAACATAATAGCAGTATGAAAAAACCATCAGGCTGGCTGGCAAGCTGATCTCCGACGATGCCATTTACAGAAAATGCAATTACCGCTTATTCTCTCCAGTACGGTGCGTTTATGGTTGGGAAAAAACGCTGACCTCACAAATTGTATACAACGAAAAGAATAGGTAAACACTG
Source organism: Dicrocoelium dendriticum (assembly GCA_944474145.2). NCBI lineage: Eukaryota > Metazoa > Platyhelminthes > Trematoda > Plagiorchiida > Dicrocoeliidae > Dicrocoelium > Dicrocoelium dendriticum. The sequence continues at coordinate 79,371,295 of OX104060.1, read as the reverse complement.
GTTAGATTACGTTACAAGAGCGCTGGTTGTACCCTGAGGTTGAAGATGGCATCGTTAGCGGCGGTGGATAACTTGCAAATAAGTCCGATAGTCCAGATAAACGGAGTCATCACGTAAGTTAATCAACTCTGGTGCAACTCAGTCAATCCGCTATTCACTCTCTCTACAAGTTATATTAGCTATGATTTACTTGATTTTAGGTCTATATTTCTCAGTAGCCTTTAAGCCGTTGTTATTGCAAATTTATACCTTGTCCCTGATACATCATCATCCGAATTGAAGATTTGAGTTGAGTAACCTTCTTTAGTATTGCCGTCGAAATCAGTATACACTGCTTGCATTGTCACCGGTGGCATTAATAAATGTGATACAAGGTTATTTAAGTCACTTGATCTGGCAAATTTAGTAACTCTCGACCAGATAAGACGCAAAGCTTGATGTTGCTTATACAAACAAACCTCGTTTGTCTTTCGTTCAAAAGCGTGCACTACTAAGCAACTCAAACACCTGTACACTAAACACTTGTCTTACATCTACAATAAAACTAACTACGCCACACTGTGTTTCAGAAATCGCTTGACAGTTGTGCATTGCCTTCCGAATGGAAGGAAGCTGTCATCTGTCCCATCTTTAAACATGGGGACAGGGGTCTGCCTGCAAATTACAGGCCAGTTAGTCTGACGAGTGTAGTAGTCAAACTCCTGGAGAAACTGGTGAGAGATTCATTGGAGAGTCATCTGAGTAGATTTAATCTACTTAGCAATGTACAACACGGATTCCGGAAGGGATTTTCGTGTCTGACGAATCTGTTGGTGGCTCGCGAAAATTGGGCGGATGCAGTGGATAACGGCCACACGCTGGACGTGCTTTTCGTCGACTTTTCGAAGGCATTTGACAAGGTACCCCATTTGAGGCTCGCGCAAAAGCTGTTCTCCTACGGGGTATCTGGCCGCGCCCTTCATTGGGTGACGGCCTTCTTGGAGGGTGGAGAACAATGTGTACGGGTAGGCCGGGGTCTGTCATTTAGGCAGTCTGTCCTCAGCGGCGTGCCGCATGGCTCGGTCCTTGGACCGCTGTTGTTCTCTATCTATGTGAATGACCTACCCGCGGAGCTTGAGGTACCATCGCTGCTATTTGCTGATGACCTGAAGCTGTGGAACATTGTTGATGTTCCTGGGGGTTCCGAAGCTATTCAGCGAGCATTGGATAAGCTTTGGGACTGGTCTACTTTATGGTTACTGCCCATAAATCAGGCAAAGTGCTCCGTTCTTCGAATTGGAGGAGGTTGTCCTCCTGCGAAGTACTTGGTCGGTGGGGTCGAACTCCCCCGTGTATCTAGCCAGGTTGACCTAGGCGTCGTACACTCTTCGGCGTTACACTCCGGCGACAACTGGAAGAAGGCCGCAAGCAGAGGTTTACGCATGTTGTGGTTAATCCGACGTTCTTTCGGAGTCTTGACGGGCGGCATCTTTACGAGGCTGTTCTCGGCTTTCGTTCGCCCTCATCTGGAATACTGCGTCCAGGCTTGTCCGCCCTGCCTCGTCCGGGACAAAATGGAGCTAGAGAGGGTTTTACGTGTGGGTACTAGGTTAGTCGAGGGATTACGGGGACGGACGTACCCCGAGCGTCTACTTAGTTTGGGAATGCATTCAATGCACTACCGAAGGCTTAGAGGAGACCTAATCCTAACCTACCGTATCTTGACTGGAAGGTTGGTCCGGATTTGTCTTGGCTATTCAGTCCCGCTAGATTGTCTGTTCTACGCGGTCATTCGTTGAAGCTGGACAAACCGCGGTCCGATCGGATTAGGGCGGAAATCCGGCTGTCACGCCGAGTTATCGACCGCTGGAACATGCTTCCGGAAAGTGTTATCAGGGAATCTACGGTTAAGGGGTTTGAGCGGCAACTTGACGCTCTTGGGTGGCAACACGAAACCTTTCCATTTTCCTGAGTAACTCGCATCTTCGTACTTCGATTTCCTTTTCTCTACTTTTCTTCACGTATTGGTATTATTTTCTTATTTAAGTGCACTTCCCTATTCTGTACCTTCGATTTCTCTTCCTATCCTTTGCTTACTTCACATGACTGCCACAGCAGGGACTGCTAGGGCAGGAAACGTGGGCATTAAATGGTTGGCCAGGGTGCGATACGGGTGTTTCCGTTTTAGATCCATCAATAACTGAGCACTTCATCAATTCCTGGCTCAACGATCCACTCAAAATGGAACACTCACGGGATTTTCCTATCGTTCCAGTCCCCATCTGAACGGAACTGGACTGAAGAAACCACAATACGGGACTATCCTAATTTAGCCTTATTTCTTACGCTTTCTTACCGACCCTATAAATTTCACAAATGCGTAGCGCGTGCGGTCGCTTTTCAATACAATGCAATTCAAGGACTTGCTTTATGCAACCGTAAGGGTGAATATTCAGCTGTTACATGCATACTCGATAGCAAATGAATCTCTCGATCGCTACAACATTTTCAGCATCTTCAAGTAGCCATATCTCTTGAAGCATAATTACTCCAAGCTTCGTGTATTCACCATAACGAACTTTGCTGTCAAACATCCATTTTGCTCATAACTGATCGGAAATTTGAGCTTATTATAATGGGTATGCTCATACAGCGCTGCGCTTTCTTCCGTAGACCAACCCTCCATCTTGCGCGACGCTTTTTTTAGAATTATTGTGCTTATTGTAACTAGGCTTCAGCTTGTTTCTAACAACCTGACCGTGGAAGACAATGACGTTCAGTAGTGTGGAAACACATAAGGACTTGAAAATATCGCTAGTGTAGCCCATCATGGCCTTGAAGGTTGTTTAGTATTGGGTGGAAAGGCAAATATTTCCGAAAGCGTATTTATAAGTACTTTTGCAGATAGAACAAAAGCTCACGGCCAAATTTGAAGACCCGGCTGCTTGAGTGACATCCATATAGTTTTGACTATTTAATTCTTCGATGTAGGTTTATATATTTTTATCTGGTCCCATTCTTTCAATGTATCCATAGTGCGTGTGTAACTGCTGATAATGCCCCTATTTAGGTGTAAAGCCTATTTGGTCTTGACTTGGCTTGACTTCCTGTAGCGCTTTGGCGATAGCTAGAACCGGAGGTGTGTTGGTTCAGTCCTGTAGCAGTACTTTACACACTGACGGTGCAAAGCACATTCCGAAGAGGGCGGCGCTGCCCGTCAATCTATTCAACAGTGTTTAAATAATCAATGCATCAAACGCAAGAAGAGCTATGTTGTCCGCATACTGCAGATTTGTCAGTCGGTCGCCTGGTAGAACTTCCACTCTAGAATAGTCTGAATGAACTGAGTCATGCATGGTCATTTCGATCACAAATTTGAAGAGGAAAGAAAATGAAGGCCAACCCTAGTGAACCTCACTTGTTTTAGGGAACTCCGGCATCAATTTCCCGTAGACCCTTGCAAAACCTCGTGAATCACCGTGGAAGGAATTTAGAACGGAAAGGAGTTTAGCTGGCACGTACCTCATGGCTAGGCAAGCCGTCTTGATCAACAGAGTCGAAGGCGGCTTTCAAGACAAGGAAGACCACAATCATCGGTCACCTGTATGTATGAGGTTAACCATTGTCCTCTGCATAGCTCATAATTGGTATGACAATGACTATATCATAGTCAACTGTTAATCGCGCAGGTCCGCGGCTGTCACCCATGGCGAAGTGGCACTGGCTGTTGCCATCCTGAAGTCATGGGGGCGGAATCCGGTAGGGGTCTGCTGGGTGGCGCACCACTGACGAGACCCCAAAGGTCTGGTGATTTTCCAGATTACCTTAAGCCTGCTGATTGGGCGTGAGGATGATGAATTGGTTGAATTTTACCAAAATCCTCACTACTACTCATCATCTGTATGTCGGTCTCTGCTCTAAAAAATTGGCGGAGAGTAAATATATGGTCGATACAACCACAACCAGGGCGGGAGCCAGTCGGACTTTCAGTTATTTGGTCCTTACGAAGACCAGTAATTTGTTGACGAATGACACCTACGAGTGGTTCTGCGGCAATGGAAATAAGTTAATGTCTTGATGATCTTCGCACAAAGTACGCTGACCCCTATAGAATTTGAGCACAATAGTTGATAGTCGCCAGTCTGAAGGCACTTCTTCAATGTCCCAAAGCAAGTCCAGTCAACAGAATGTCACCATCCTTTTTCATTAAGGATGGAGAATATCATCGGGTCTAGGAGCATTGTTTCGTTTCAACAAGGCGAGCGCATAGCGAATCACTTCCAGTGTGGGTGAAGCGATATCAACTTCGCACGTAGGCTCAGATAATTCGGCAAGCGGCAGTGTGGCAACAGGTCTGCTGAACTGCTCCTCAAATTGTTCTTTACATCGAGCTAGTCGACAAATCCGCGAATGGATCTGAAGTCCATTTCCTCAACTATTGTCTCTCTAACTGATGGCTTCCTCGGACCCGATTTTTGTATGAGCTGGAATAGGGCCCCTTTGCTCCCAATAGCGCTGGGTTTCTCTAGCTCACGGATCCTAGCAACCCATCGACGTTCCCGGTCAACTTGAAGACTCCTTAAAAGACGTCGCTTCAGAGAGTTGCGGATAAGCTGAAACTTAGTGCCCATCGGAACCCGTATACGCGTTTGGATCAAACTGATCCATGCTTCAGAGATCTTTGCAAAGTTACGATTATTTCGGGTGAAGAGTAACCGTCAGAGGCATCTTTCATGACACACTTATGACAACTCCAGCCATCGTCCGGCTCACCCACCTCATTTATCACTGACAAATAATGGATTAGTTTGTTATGATATTGTTGCACTACAAACTGCGAGTGCACGTTACAGATAAGCAGTAGTGTGGCAACTACTTTTGCCCACTGGGTCGGTGACAAGATTTGCGCCCTGACTGACCGCAGAATAGGCGCGTGAATTCCCTAAAATCGGTTAAAGGTAAAGTGCACATTAGTTTTCCAGCAAACGGATGAGCGTTTGGGACGCTGAGGGAATAATTTGAAAGTGACCATAATGGGACACGCAAGGGAAAGAACATATACAAAAGCGTGACGGATGATGCAAAGGGTTTTTTTGGTCAGTCTTGACGATAACAAACCTGCAGGCCTGATGGGCTCCATCCGTTGATCCTCAAATAACTATTGGCCATCATCTCACCTTCGGTGACAGCTATTCAACAGGTCGCTGTTCCTCGATTCATTGCCTAGCGACTGGAAATGCTCGGTGATGAAACCGATTCCGAAAGTCGGCGATCGGAGTAAGGTGGACAACTACCGGCCGACACGCGTGACCTCTGTTTTGTCTATGACACTAGAGAAGATCGTGAAGCGTAATCTTCTGCAGCATCTTGAGTCGAAAAGCATCTTGATGCCAATGCAGCATGTTTTCATGAAAATTCGGTTATGCATCACAAATCTGCTGCTGTTGAGGTACGAATGGTTGCAAGTGCTAAACCAAGAAAAATCGGTTGACGTCATTTGCATCGACTTCAATAAAGCGTTCGAAAAGGTGGACCCAGAGATCCTCCTAAGGAAGCTGAAGGTTTGGGGTGTTGGTGGCTCAGTGAACCAGTGGATCGGTGACTTCATTATTGGTCGGACGTGAAGGGTGTAGTTGGACAATCACCTGACCTAGTTGTATCCCTCGACCAGTGGCGTCCAGCAGGGCACAGTACTTGGGCTCATTTTGTTCCTGATCCACATCAGCGATTTACCTCAGCTTCTCAGTTCACCTTGCGCATTGTTTGCAGATGACCTTAAGGTATGGAGGGTAATTAGGGCCTGAGACAACTGCGACCTGCTTCAG